>JBBPUD010000184.1:0-42207 GCA_038094475.1 Phylloporus aff. rhodophaeus | reverse complement strand
CAATCGGACTCGTCGTTCGTATCGAACCGAATATAAGGCATCCGGAGTAGTGAAAAGCACTACACATGAAGCTGTGAGCAATATTCGCACAGGAAATTGTTACAACCTACGTAGGATAGTTTTCATTGATGCGATATCACTGTATGATGCAAGATAGTAGTTGTATTGGCCAGTTGTCCTTTGGCGACCCATGGGCATCTGACACTTGACTTGGACACTTCTGTATGCGCATACTGTAGCGTTTCCTTATCGGGGGCTTGAAGCAAACATCCCCAAATATCAGCCTAGCTAGGCCAAGATCAAGCCAACTCTTTGGCAGTTGTCACATGTCACACAGCCTCATTATGCTTTCATTGTGCTCGTGGTGTTCATCGGAAGAAAATGAATCGACAAAAAGAGGAGGGGGGACATCAAAGCCATCCCCAGCAGTCTGGTTCATCTCTACGGTCAAGTTCATCAAGTGCCGCTATATGCTCTGGCTCTGTTTCGAAGTGAGTGAATAACATACTGGCCACATCTGGTCTTCCTGGGTCAGTGTGTAACCTGGACCGTTGGTCCACACTGTCGCATCCATCAGTCGCGTTGGTCCTGGAGTGCCAGCCATGACATCGCAATGAACGACCCCAAGCGAGCGGCGAGCGAACCCCCTGAGCTAATGAGCCTAGACTCAAACTTGACGGGGTGTCCACACGATGATTGTCCACCGACCGCAACCATGTTACACCCGCAGACTGAAACCAACAATCATATGTTAGGTAACTACAGTCTACTATGAGGCATACCTTGAAATCCAGTACCGGCACTATGTAAATTTTTGGAATTTCCACTTGTAAAATGATAAATCAGCGTGTGGTGATAGGTGTCCCTCCCATAGAAGCCGCCGAGAAAAGCAATTCCACAAGAAGGTGTGACAACTCGGCTATCAGTCAAGGCGCGAACGTCCGGCTTTCCATAGCGTTAATCAAAATGCAGGGACTAGTGTGGACTATGCGGGCTTGGATACTGCCCCGCCGCTGTCGCTGACTCACTGCGTTGCCACTCCCTCTGCGCCTCATCAACATCGCCCTTGTCTGGGCCATAAATTGGGAATCAAAAGTCTATCCCTAATCCATATTCTACCCGTCATGACCACCTCTGCACCACCAGAAATCGTTGTCCGAGCTACGCCATCCTCGCAGGAAGTGCTCGCTCGCCTCTTTTCTGGTGTCAAGCCTCCCCCTTCTCTCCTTGCCCCAGGCCGTGTGCCCAACTCTGGGCCAGAGGCCACAGTTGCGCTGCTTAAAGCACTCAGAGATAACCATGAGCGGAGCCATGTCTTCTTCAATGAATTCAGTTTCCACAAGTATGTCTTTCCTTCCTTGGTCGCCAGTCCTGATTGATTCGCGCAGTCACTCTGTTCATCACTTACTTGCTGTATACGCACTCGGTGCTCCAGGGCCTGTGATAAGTGCTGCCTATGAGGATACTCACCTTGACCATATGCGTGTCGCATTCGTCGCGCCAACAGACGTTGTGATCACAGATGACAACTTCGCAGATTACTTGGGAAACGACCAGTACGTATTGAGTATTCTCCCTTTCCCTTTCCACCAACACTTGTTCCAGTTACTACAATGCTTATCTCGACTACTTCCATCGTGTCGTGCTCGAGCCTGGTGCAACAATTTCTTCTATCCTCGAGAAATATCTTTTCTCTCTTCACTACAACGTTCGTACCCCACAGCAGGGTGCCGAGCAACCTCAGATGCTTAATCGGTTCCTCGAGATTCTCATCCACCCAATCATCCATGTCGGTTACGGTGCCGAATTTGGCATACTGGGTCTCATCGCTGAAGGTGCGCGAGCCAAACGGTTGTGCACTTTCTATGTGCATGCGCTGATTGTGATCGAAGGTCTCGCGTGGACTTCAGTGCATCCTGCGGGTGCAACCACTCTCATTACGCGTCTTCTTTTTACCCCTACCCGTACGACACCTATAACCGATCTGGAGAGACAAGGTCAGTTTCTTTTCCTGGATTTTCTGGTCGTGTCTAATAACTCGATATACAGCACCGGTGTGGCTACCCAAACCAGGGTCGCGTCTGCGGGCTCTAAACATCCTATCCCTCGTGCTTCGTGACCCTCGATTTGGATCAAAGATTCTTGATAAGCACGAGTACGCTGCGATGCTCGAGTCACACGGCGAAGTGATCAACAGTTATGGCGAGTTGTGGGACTGTCACATCAAGAACCAGCAGGATCTAGAGGATCGTATCGAAGAGCTCATCTGGGCTGCGACACTTATGTATGGTGTCGGAAGCTTCGATGGGAGCGGGGTCGAATACCGCGCGGACTTCTTCACGTGTGTACCCTCGACAGATACCCTTGAACTACCTGACGATTGTGTCCAGCGCCCACATAGTGACATCTGTCCTGTTTATTCCCTCTGTATGCGCTTACTTGTCCCACGCATCGCAAACAAAACTGCTTCGAGCACACTTTCTGACAAGCATCACCTGGTGGCTCGTTCGTGGTCGCCCTGGTTTCGCGCTCAAAGCATTCACCTCTCAACCACTCCCACCTCTCTCCAATACGCCATTGTCCAAGTACCCAAACATCCTTCCAGGCACCCAGCCAACACCGTCCGCTTGTGCACTCCCTTCCCAGACGTCCCCCTATGCAGTCAACCCGAATCCGTGGTACCCTATTCTCACTGATGCCCTCGTCCACCCCAATGAACACCTGTGCAAAGTACAGCGTGCGCTGGCACACTTTAACGTCCTGTACGGGCACCGTGAGGCAGGGTTTGTCCTTGATTCGCTGTCCAAAGATGGTGTAGACGTCGATCCCGAGTACGCGTACCTGGACGGCAGCGTCTTTTTGCGTATTGCCTGGCTGACTGGCGCAGCGCTTGGATGGGTCACGCACGGCGAGGATAACTCGGGAGTGTGGAATTACCAAGAGCTCCAAAGGGCTGCGTTGGACGAGCTGGAGCTGTTGAGAAGCCAAGGGAGGGCATGAGTCAGAAGTTGTTACGATAGCAAACCTGTACATTGCTTCTTTGAAGTTGGATACACATTTATGTAGAATTAGAATGCTCAAGTACTCCACTCAATCTGATCATACATGCCATGGGCTTTTTCGAACGGAAGCAGCTGTCAATTTCTGGAGCAGGCGTACATACATATGGATTTGGGTTTCAAGAATAATCCCAACGTTACTCACCTATGCGACAGCTGAGGTTTCCGGGGCGCCCGGATCTGCGCGCGCACAACACTCTTCCCAGAGAGAAACAGCGCCGAAGCTGAGAGAATGAAGCGGTAATCAAAAATTTTCAAAAATGCGGCTGTTTCATGGTCAGCAACGAAGGGTCTCACCTCGAGGTAGATATCACTTGAAAAGTCAGACTGTTGGGAAGCTCATCAAAAAAGTGACAGGTGCAAATAAAAAGGTATTTTCTTTGGCTACTCAAGCTACCTGGAAACAGTAGTGCATTGCACCCTAACATTGATCAATGGAATGAGCTACACCGCGTTTGGAACGCGATCATCGATCGCTCAGCGTCACGACTCACGATTCAGTGGAAGCAACCGTATTGATTGCTTCATCATTCCTTGTTCCTGCCGATAACGGTGTCAAAAATCTCGCCTGTGCAGGCAGGCTCAGCGGACCCTCAAAACTCTCGGCAACAAATGCACGAGACGAGCGGTGCCAAGACTCAATTGTGACGTACATTTCGCCCATAAAAACCCTCGGCTCTCCCGTGCAAATGTCCTCCAAGGGACTAGGCGAAACATTACACCCAGTCCAGTGTTTCGCATTCCACATCGACGCTCTATCGATCGACGCCATGTTATTCAATAAACTTGCAATCACGCTCCTCGGAGCAGCAGCTATCGCATCCGCGCTGCCCATGGGGAAACAAGATGTGGATTTCGTGAGGCGGTTTGACTCAGACGTCGAGGTTTTCAAACGTGAACCCGTCCTCAGCGAGCGTCAGAATAACGGAAACAACTCGGGTGGAGGCTGTAGCTCAGAGTGAGTCATGTTTCGCATATGTCATGGTAGTACGATGCTAACGGGTTCGGTGAACATAGCGGCAGTCAGCACATCTCAAACGGTTTCTGCAACCCTGACAGCTGAGCTCGGCTTTTGCTCAGCACGCCTGCTAATATGTACAACTCTCTTGCGTTTATGGCCCCATTTACTATGCTAATATGAACATTATGCTATATAGTATGGTGATAGGCTTTGCTTACTATTTCCTTGTCGCACATTAATTGGATAGAGTGCATCTAGAAACATGAGGGCTTGGTAGTACCAAGATGCACCAATCGGTCATCAAACAGATGTCTCAGAAAAGGGTGTTTGGTGCGGTGTCGGTAAATTTCGGCCATTTGAGTACGGCGATGTCAACCAGTTCGACAGAGCCGTGGCTGTGTCACATCGCGATCACGTGCATGACCCCATTTATACCACATATGGGGATTGATTACATAATCTGAACCAGAAAAACAGTCCAAGTCTGTTCACGTCTTCGTCGCCCTCTGCCACCAGTCTCGATGGACGTCACGTTCGGTGGAAAGTACAGACTCGAGGAGGAAATCGCCAACGGCGGCTGTGGTGCGTACTTGGTCCGTGCACATATGTCCAGCTCCCGTCTTATCTACCCCACAGGCTCCGTGTTCCTCGGTGTGCACACCATTGCTGGCAAGGAAGTCGCTATCAAGCTTGAGCCAGCCATTCCACGCTCGCTCACATCGCCCCTCCGACAAGAATCCAAAGTTTACAAGTCTCTTATGGGTGGTCCGGGCGTGCCATGGATCATGTACTCCGGCAAGCAAGGCGACTACAATGTTATGGTCATTGATCTCCTTGGCCCCTCTTTGGAGGATCTCTTCAAAGTTTGTAACAGGCACTTCTCCCTCAAGACCGTTCTCCTCCTCGCAGATCAGCTCGTGCGTCTATTTTTTCTTCCCCACCGCCACATCCAAATTAATGTGCTCTCACCCCTTGTATCCACGTTCATTTGCCGTTGCCTAGTTGTCACGTCTAGAGTTCATTCATTCCCGCTCATTTATACATCGCGACGTGAAGCCTGCCAATTTTGTCATGGGCCTGCCGTCATCCCCGACTGCGTCTATTGTCAATGTCATCGACTTTGGTCTTGCCCGCCGCTTCAGAGATTCCAGAACAGGCGAGCACGTCCCCTACAAACAGGAGGGAAAGCATGGGGTAGGAACTAGCCTTTTCGCTAGTTTGAATGCCCATCGTGGCGTTGGTTCGTTCCGCATCACCTTGTAGCTAGACGACATACTGACACTTTGGCATAGAATGTGCTCGCCGCGATGACCTCGAGTCACTCGCCTATATGCTTATATATTTCTTGCGCGGAACGCTGCCTTGGCGAAAATTACGCGCGTCCACTGTTGCACAGACATGGGACCTCATCTTACAAGCTAAATTAGACGCCATAGGGCTCCTGCTGCCCGAGTCGCCCCCAGATCATATTTACCAAGACCGGGTTGTCAAGGAAGAACAGCCATACCGCAGAAATACCCAACCATTAGAAGAGAATCTAGAATATGATGGAGCGCACTCCATTGCTGAAAAGTCTCGGCCACTTCCTTCGCTCACTGTCCGTGTAACTCCACGACGTCCTCGCGCGCGTTCACAACCCCGAACCCCTATGCGTAGCTGTCCACGAGCACACTCCCCAACTCGCCACCCGGATCCTCCCACCCCTTCTCCGCTACGCCAGCGTCACCACCGCAAACAATCATCTGCTTCTTACCACGCTGACGCCCATCAAGAATCAGATTCCTTCCTGCCGCCGCTAACAATTCCGATGACAGCCGCCCTGCCTGTCGAATTCACCGTCTTGCTCACATATGCTTTGTCGCTCTCCTTTACTGATCTTCCGGACTACGATGGTTTGCGGGACATGTTTCGCAATTTGGGTCGTCGTTCAGGCGTTCGTTATCCTGACGAATGTCTCGGGGGAGACAGGACTGCAACTGAATTTGATTGGGTCCGCAAATCGAAGAAGAGTGGCGACTACTACCATTCCCATCGAGTGCGGGTCTGCGAGGCATGTAATGCCGCCGCTCATGGTATCACCCAGAGGCGGTGGCTTTAGTCGGCAGTGCACGCTAGGGGGGGAAACCGTTTGGGGTGATGTTACGATTGCCTCATTTGCTTGGCAGCCAACTGATCCTATTGGAGCCCATCAGTTGGTAGGTAGCTAATGTATTCTATTCCGGCAGCCCGGATCAGGTTCTTACCAGATCATCAGAGTGGTGTCAGGGTGGGTTGTTTGCTCGTTTGATTGAACTAGCAGTGATCAGTCATGGCAGTGCTCAATTGGGTGGTTTCCCTGGCACCTGTACTGCTTTAACCCCCTTGCCGCCCTCCGGTCTAGGCTGTTCTTCCTCTTACCCACTCTCGATTTCCTTCGCGGTCGCCATCGTGTCCCCGCCTCCACGTCACCCCTATTTGCTCGCCAGATATACCCAGACAATCCGAATGTACACTTGTCATTATTAAGCTACGTGTAGGTTTTTCATGTCCAAAGTTTACTGTTCATTGCTGTTCAATGTTTTCATATTAAGGTAATGTGTTGGTGTAATTTTTCTTTCCCAGTCTGTCCTGTTGTTCATTTTTAATGTGATAGTCTAGCTTAAGTGTTGTACTTGCGACAAGACATAGAGTTAGATTTAATTTGCCAATGCAGGAACGATCCAGAACATTAGTTAGTCTCATCCTGATCGACTGTAATTGCGAGTCAGTAGTATTAGTAGGTTGGCAACTAACATTGGTGTTCAGCACGCGTAATTTTGAAGTATCAGGGAATTCTTCGGACTCGACGGAGAAAACGTTGATCGCGAGGACACCGTTAGCGCCTCGTCGAGGACAAGATTTGTTCGACCTTGCTCGGTGACCTCCACATTCGACCGCACAGGCACAACATCCAAGCAACATGTCTGCCACAAGCAACATTCCATTCACTGTCAACGAGCGCGTCCTATGCTATCATGGGCCGCTCATCTACGAAGCCAAGATCCTCAAAACCGAGACGTGGGACGAGACCAACACCAAACTCGCGGGTGTCGGTCCTCATTTCTTTGTGCACTACAAGGGGTGGAAACAAACGTGCGTCTCTCGTCTTCCCGCCCTCTCTCTCTCTCTCTCTCTCTTTTGATTCACGCTTGGCGTGTAGGTGGGACGAATGGGTCCCTGTTACGCGTCTGCTCAAGTATAACGAGACGAATGTCGCGTTGCAAAAGGCGCTTTCTAGCCAGGCGTCCCAGGCTGCGTCGTCTTCTGCGGCAGGTGGGAGGAAAGGAGCAGGTGGGAGCGGGGCAGGCGGTACAAGCGGTGGCACTGGCACTGGGACAGGGCGGGGGAGAAAAGACGGGAGGGGCACGAAACGGAGTAGGGAAGAGGTGAGTCGTCCTCGAGTTCGGGGTGGGGTCAGACATGACATCCCTGTCGCTTCATGTTGTTCTGCATGATCTGTCCGTGCGATGTTGTAGGATGAAAACAGTCGAAAGCCCGAGATGAAGTTGAATGTGCCAGAGGTGCTCAAGGTGCTTCTCGTTGACGATTGGGAGGCCATCACGAAGAATAACCAGGTATGTATTTCTTTGATTGGACGTATGCGCCCCTCTCAATGTCTGAACATATCCACCTATAGTTGGTCCCACTCCCTCGGACACCGAGTGTAATCGAAATCCTGCAAGAGTTCAAAGAACATGTTGCAAAAATGGGTAAACAAACAAGGCATGTATCTTGTGATTGTCGGGGGTATGTTACTTAGCGCGTCTCCGATAGCCTGCGTGACCCTGACCTGGTCCTGCCTACCATCATCTCTGGAATCACTGTTTACTTTGACCGGTCCCTCGGTGCGAACTTGCTCTATCGCTTCGAACGTCCCCAATACGCGGAGATTCGTAAGGCATACGTCACTGGTCCCAAAGTGCAAGTTGGGCAGGAGAAGGACATGAGTTCGATCTATGGCGCAGAACACCTGCTGAGGATGTTGGGTATGTTCCTGATTGGGTCATGATATAAATCTCAGACAGTGTCCAGTGAGTTTACCGCAGATGGCAACTAGTTCGACGATGGATGCGGAGAGTATTGGATTGGTGAAAGACTATGTGAACGAGCTGCTGTCGTATGTGTCTGTTTTGTCATGTTCTGTCTTGTGCTCACAGAAATTGCAGTTTTCTTGTGATGGAGCGAGATCGGCTGTTCCTGTCAGAGTATCAAAGCGCGAGTTTACAATACCAGAATATCTCGCGATCGTAATTTATCCTGCGTATTTTTTTTACCTGTCTGGTTTGAATGACCAAAGGCACAAAGCGTCTCGCGCGCATATCCGTTTGCAATGGCCTCCGTTCTCACATGAGCACGTTCAGTAGCAGCCAGCGTCCTCGCCGCGGGACAGATATGCCTTGGCGACGAGATCCCCGCGCTCAACGTCAAGGAAGGTGATCTAGACAAGGGCATCAAATGGGAAGAACATCATCGTGCGTAATGCTCCGGCGCTTTACCACCGTGAATGACTGAATCTGTGTAGTCTAGCTTGGTGTTCCCTGTCGTAGGTAGTCATCAGTCAAGCACTTTTGGGTTTCCTTGCTAGCTTTCTAGGGTCTGTCCCATTCTCCCCCTCTCCACTACCACGACTCGGCCGCAGGATAGATTCGACTCCTCAGCCAATGCGTCGAGTAGTGAATCATCCACCACAAACCCTCCTACACCAAGCACTTATTCCGCGTCGATACGTCCTCTGCATATATGCACAAGTTGTTCGCCTTCGTGATCGGACACAACTACTTGCCGCTCTCCATTAAATGGAGAGCACAGAGACCGTCGATGACACAGGCTAAGCACCAACTCGGTGATCTCGCTTACGTCCTCTTGCCCTGCTCCATCATCCGCTGTCTCTCTTCGGGCATCGGGACTATTGCGCGTCTCGTCAAGACCCGTATCAGGAATATCTTCTTGACCGACTTCGGGGATGCACTACTCACGACCTGCTTCTGGGACCGTCCTATCATTGATGACATCCACACCCACCATGCCCCGCCATCCACGTTCCTCACCCCGTCCATACCCGATGCCACAGCAGCCCAATTAACGCCATCACCAACACCCACGACACCAGCACCTGCTTCTGGGAGCGTCCTACCAACGATGACATCCACACCCACCATGCCTTGCCGATCCACGTGCCTCACTCCGACCATACCCAATGCCACATTAGCCCAATTAGCGCTATCACCAACACTCACGATACCAGCAACAGCATCCGCGTTCATCCATATCTGAGATTAAGAATTCGTGCGACAGATACGCAGTTCACGTGGATCCCTCCGCAGTTTCAAAACAACCGGGTATTCCTGTATTATCTGTGGTACGAGCACATCCTCTCCAACATCTTGGAACGCCTGGGGTGTGCCCTTTGCTGCCTCTGTTAGAGACACCGAACGATGAGCTCATACGTTGCCTCGTGCTCTCTCCTACGCTCAGGTTATCACACCCCATCTCCAGAACCGCAGGATGGTTCACGCATTAGACGTCTCAGCCGACTCCGGAATACGGGTATCTGTTCGACATGGTCTGTTGATACCATAATCATACGAGATCGCTCTGTTGGGGTCGGAGGAACATGAGCGTTCGGGCTAGGCCATGATCATGCTTCTCGATTTTCCGCTTCCTCCCAGTCCCCTCCCTTCCTGCCTACAACACTGACACTTGGACGCTCTGGCTTACCGATGACAACCACCTAGATGCGGTCACCCCACAGGGTTCAACTCCCCGCGCGTAAATCAACCCACCATTTTCTCGCAGCTACGTCGAGATTTAGGCGTGGTTCAAGATGAACAGGAGAATGCAGACCATGCAGAGCAACAGTACAGATAGTAGCGTTGATGACTGGCCAGAATTCAAATATACTCTGGAAGCAAACTGGTGCATCTCGCCAACGAGTGGTAGCACTGTGTTCTGCAATTGCCGTGACGTTGCTCGCGATGTCCAAAGGGGTGAAGGATCATAAAATGTAGGTCAACCTGTCCTTTTCTGTCCTCAGAGTTCCCGTTCATGTACTACCCCCGAATCAGCTTACGCACTTTACATGCAGCTCTGTTTCTCCCATCGAGGCCTTCAGGGGCAACAGAAGCTTTGTGCCATGGGATGGGTTACGCATAACGCGAGCACAACTTTGGGCACTGCGCCTGGGATCCTTCCGAAGGTATGTTATGGCACGTACTTGGCACTCCATACACTCACATGATCCTCGGTTGTTGCAATTTTGAAGACGTACTTGTGGCGGTTCGGGTGGAGGGGCGTAGAAGATACATATCCATGGTAAGCGAACAGTGATATCGGTGGCTGTATCTGACCCATAGAAGTACCCTTTCCTGTCCTTGCTTTCATAGGCGACTCCGGTTCGCTGTCCGCAAAGAATCCCAAAACTTCAGAGAAACATGCTTGGTGGGAATATCAGAAGAAGGAATGCCGAGATGGGAGAGAGCCGTGAATAATAGAACGATGAAAACACACGGTAGGTGACAGGATGTGATTTTACACCTTCACGGATAGGTACCATCGGGTAAGATAAGATGATGATTATCTTACCCGATGGTACCTATCAGTGACGGTGTAAAATCACAACACACACTCTTTGGGCAGGATTCCAGTGTTCGCGTTGGTTGAAGGGTGCCTAAGCGAGAGGAATGTATCCAAATGGAGGCACTTCCAAAAAAGAAACTCAGAAATACGTTTTCAAGCCTTATGTTAATGGCGGCCTTCTGGTAGTGTCGGGGTTGTGCTACTAATCTGCAAAGCGGTCGAATAACGTCACGTTTAGCAGCCGTTTGAAGGTCCATTCGAGGGCTGCGATTGGTGGACGCAGGCGAACTATAACCAAAACTAAGATAGTGAGGACATGGAAATGGTGGAAGAGTGGGATGCAATTGAGATTGACTAGTTACTATTACATGCATGTATCTACTCTTGGGTACCTGAACTAACTTAATTAGGTTGCAACAGTTGCTCGCTAAAGCTGGCACGGGTTTATAGATTAGTAGGCGACGTCAAACCTGGAACCAAATGGACATACTTTGGTGAGCGCACTTGGGCCTGCGAAGCAGTTCTGAGCACCTTCCTAGCTATACAAAAGGTCTTTTAAGCTCTTCCTGATGCAGTCGTCAGCAAAAGTATGGCAATAATCACTCCGAAATATGGAAGCTTGGGTCGTGCTGCCACTGACCCTACAAAAATATCTTTCCTGAATCATTGTGCTGCCTAACATGGTAGATAATCAAGATCTGATTACCTGTATAAAGTGGTGTTTCGCCGCTTTCAACCTCTCCCAGAACCAATCGCCATGTCTCACCCAGGTGCTCACCCTGTCGTCCTGAGGGACGTGCTCACTCTTGGGCGCCCTGTCCGTCTCAGTGAGCTCTACGACCAACGCACAGGAAACTTCGTTGGTGTCGGGCTTTATCCCGAAGAAAAGATGGACCCACTGGTGGTTGAGACCAAAGTCGATTCCTCGAGTCTCAGCCTCAGCCTCTCTAAAACCCACGAAGATAAGACTAAATTGCTTGATATCAGTGCTGAACTTTCCCTCAATGTTCTTGGTGGTCTTATCAGCGTCTCTGGCTCGGCCCAGTATGTCAAGGACGTTAAATCCAACACTCAGCAGTACGCATACGCAATGATTCTGAAGATGCGGCTCAAAGAGAAGCGTCTTACCTTTGCTAATTCCGCGCTCGGTCGTAATGTTCTCGATGTCGCGTTAAAGGACTATATTTCCAAAGGCCTTGCGACACACTTCGTCTCCGGTATCACTTATGGTGGCTCCTACGTCGTCAATCTTGTTGCCAGGCAGTCGGAGTTCACGGAAGAAGAATTAATGCAGGGTAGTTTGGAGTCAGAACTCAAGGTTTTACCGGGCGTTGTTACCCTCGATGCCAAACTAAAGGCAGAGGCGAAGGATAAGTATAAAAAGTATGACGATAAGTTCGATCTTGTTGTGCGTGCATGTACCCAGCGCTGTCAAGGTCTCTGATTTTTTGTCATAGGTCCACGGCGATGTGAACCTGGATAAGGTCCCAGTCAACCCGAAGGACGTCTTGGACACTTTCTCTGACGCCTCCAAGCTCATTGAAAAGGACGGAGGGGTTCCGGTCTCTGTCACTCTTCAGCCCATCTCCGAGGAGCTTTTCAAAGTAGCAAACGTCTTTGAGCTCAAGGCACAGATCGCGCATGATGTCCGCAATGCATTCGCAAACCTTGATGACGTCCATAGTCGGTTTTTGGTTTTGAAAGAGAGCGTGAAAAAGCTACAGGCCTTCATTCCTGAGCTTGCTCGTGCCACCAATACTGTCGCCTCCGAGTACATCAAGGAACATACCAACTTACTAGAAGAACTCGGGGAATATTTGCTGGAATATCAAAAGGGGAACCTGACGGAACCTGGTATGGCCTTCCACCGACTTCCAAGAGCGATCATCCACTAAACCCACCTCATAGGTGATTTGCTGAAAAAGGTTGAGACGCTGTGCAAGACGCATCTCGAACCAGTTCACAGTCAGACTACGTATCCATCGACCCTAAAAGGATTGGAGGAAAAGTTTTCGCACTTTGAATTCTTTGTTACTAGCCTTCGGAAAGACAAGGAGGTTCCAGGGACCCCTACCCCTCCAAGCACCGATACCAGCGTGAAACGTTCGCTCCATTTGAGCACCGTTGACGACATCTTGCGCTCGATCATAACTCAGAGCAGGGTCCCGCTATTCATCATGACCCCCATATCCGGTTACACGTCGAAACCTGTTTCACCCACGCTTGAATTCCTCGAGCTCATCAAGAAGTACGATGTTTTCTTTGGAGATCCTGGGAACCCACCCTATTTGCTCTATGCAGAGAGTCTAGAAGATCTGAAGGGCATTCCCAACCACGAAGCGTTTGACGGACTCAAGAAACCCTCCTTCTTCTCCGGCGAAGTCGGTGGTGGTAAGGTGACCTGGGACAGCTCACCAAAGGACCCACCGGTTCGCGAAATCATTCCTGATGTTGCATCCACACTGCATTACACACAATACAAGTACGTGACGATTCTTTTATCCATTGAAACATCGCGCTCGGTTTGTTTCCTAAACCTGCCTTGTTTAGTGAGTGCGACGGAGACTGGAAGTTGTTCATCAGTCCTGTGGATGCTGTGAAATCATTCACCATCCAATTTCGGACGATCGAAAGTATTTATCCCGCCGAAAACCATATCCTGTCCTTGAAAACTGCTTCGAAAAACATGGTATTCTTGACATTCAAGGGAGGTTTGGTGGTTCATACTGGCGATGGTCTATTGATGAAAGGGGAGAAGGTCCCGCAACAGGGAGAAACATTTACGGTAACCTTTGTTCAGGATATCGAACACGGACGATGGACTCTATACTCCAACGGTGAAGAAGTTGCTCGAAAGGAGTTCTCCGTCGGGGGTACCGTTCAAGATTCAAAGAAGGCTAGTATTTGTCTAATTCACTAAAGCGACGACTCACTGCTGGCTTTGCAGTTGTACATCGACCTCACGTGTCAAGGCATTATGTTCAGGTCCGATGTAAGTCTGATGTCATTTTTGTGGTACTTTTTCTCACTATGCGTTGCAGATTTTAGGAATCAAGGCATTTGCACGCGCGCTCACCGAGGCAGGTCACTTTTTACTAGTTTTTGGCTATCCTTGATACGATAATTTCTAGGAGGAGGTCAAGATCTCGTTCGTTCAGTGGAAGGAATGATGAGAGGATGTGGATTGCGGATGTGTGTACTGATACCTCGGTCCAACGCGACTGTCCATTGTGTATGTTATGTGCAGAAGGAGTGTATATTGACCAGCTCGCGTTACAAAAGTCTTTGACATGTCTGACCCTCGACGTCTCTCTCGCCAGATTCCTGCTACGAATCCACTGTGTTCGCATCAGTGTATTCACGCCCCCCCCCTGTAGCTTTTGTGACCAAGTGTGTTCCGCATAGTTTATGGAGGCTTAGGCCAACCTGAACTGGTACTACGTACATACTACTCATTTCATCTCCCAAGGGCGCTCGTTCTTACGAGCGTCTTCGTATGGTAGGTTTGCGCTTCATTGCCGACGACAAGGGTGAGCTTACGAGTAGTCTTGGTCCCGTCTTTGATGCGTTCGGTCTCCTTAGATCCGATCTAGGTTCAAAGGTATCCCAGTGGTGGCCGGTCTGGTTTATTGCTGTGGAAGATGAGCCTTCTGGTTCTGCTGCTATCAGTAGGAGGTATTACGCTGCCACCAATGTCACCCCATCTCTCTGGGATTCTTACGTCCGTAGACCTGGTGGGTTCACTTAGCTTGCTGTGTATTTAATTTTACATCATAGGAATTCCCGGTTACCTAGCAATCTAGTGAACACAACCCAATACATAATGTCGTGCGCAACAACCAGGGTCCCATGATGCGGCAATTATGCCTTTCTGTGGAGAAGCCAACCTTGATAATTCATACATCCAACTGACATACGCCATCGGGATGCGAATTCTCTAGATCCTTGGATTCCCATGTGATGAAACTTGAAAGTCCAGTAAGTTTTTCTATTACATACTCCCAACCATCTGGCACGGTCGGCACATGCCTGTTCTCGAAGGACTTCTATGTCTTCCTGCAAATTTTCTTTCTGGTCTACTAGATATAGCGTCCTACCTGGAGCTATGAGTCCTGCTACAAACATTGCTGGCGCTGCAGAGACCTCATCATGGCTCCAAGCACCATACACGCAACCAAGTCGGGCCACCATCGATTCTAGCTATGCGGACATGCCTCGTCCTCTGTGTCTCAGTGAATAGGAAGGTGTTCTTTGTGTTGGCTACCCAAGTCATTATGAGGCAACGCCTTCACCGGAAGCTCTTGATTGCCCAGGACACCCTTCCTAGACCTTTTGAGATTACCATTCCAGTGGCAATAGCGTCGAATACATCGATGGGATCGCAATCGTGCCCTGCACAGGCACTCGAAGGCCGTTTGCGCAGCGAGGGTATGTCATTGAAAGGTGGCGCTAAACCATTAATGACCACCCCTCCATGGCCCTGCCCATCTCATAACAGATCGTTGCTGTTGAATCACGTTGCTTCGCCTGCCTCAATCTTGGTCACAACCTTCATACACCCATCTTGCCCGAAATGCAACCGCAGTCCGAGCAATCTGGACAGTCGTGTTCATCCCTTCTACAGGCACATGGCTCAGGGGAATGGGCCGCCTTAGCTTCTGTCCACGAGCACTCTGCCAAATATCTGCCGGCTCTCGCGCCCTGCAACCAAGCTGAGAGAGGGTCATATGGCTCTCTAGATTGGCATACCCTGTTGCCAGGCGGACGTTCAGCGTTTCAATAGACACGTCTGTAATCATTGGGGCGGTGGCGCATTGCGTTGCCGATGGCATGTGTAGAGCACAACGTTCGGGTTTGAGTCTGTGTACCACTTGGAGTCGTTTGATGAGGATGTGCGCACCAGTGGAGGCCCAACTGTACGATTTCTCCTGAAATTAGAACGAGTTGTACCAGCCGAAGCTGAAATTCTGAAGACGGATAGCAGTAATAAAACAACAAGGCACTTTATTTACTGAGTCTGAGCTCCATACCCTCTGATCCCCTCGGCAAAGTTCCACGACGTCTCCAGATGCAACGAATCCGAGATATGTACCCCAGCAGCCGTGATAGTTGCCAGTTGAAACTGGATAGATGGTGAGCTCAATGAGAAAAGCAACCAGCTGATGAAAAAACCTTGTTCAGACTTCGAGCATCGCGGTAAAAGAGGACACGCATGTTGTCCTCCAGTATTTTCCGTGCTTGTTCCTCGGTTAATACATCCTCGTAGCCCTCGACGGCTTTACGCAGCAGCGGTTGCGCAATGTAAGCACCGTACCCGGTGGCGATAGTCGAAGCAGTATACGTTGTACCAAGTAGATCGACGTACGACAGGAATCTGGATTCAACTCCCACATCAGCACCTCTGCAAAACAGATTATATTCGACACACCTCCTCCCGTCCTTAAAACCACCGATAATCAGCGAATTCCAAAGAGGATCAAGCTTTGACCGTCGCCCATACATGACTTGTGACAGGTACTCGTGTATTTCGACTGGGCCAAGCTCGTGTCCATCCTGCGCAGTGATCTCTTCGACCACAACGTCGTCGAGCAGGCGCTGTATGTATTGAAAGTCGGAAATGTCGCCGCTTGCCCCAATGACGGTGTAATCGCCGACGGTCTGGAGACGCTGCACGTCCTTGAAACGCGCAAGCGATCCATATGATGCTGGGAGACACTCAGAACGGACATCATGCACAATAGGACAACGTAGACGCACCAAGATTGTCTGCTGCCATCATGATGCCGTCCTTGAACTTGATTGCAAGGACGCTCGTCCCGGTGACGACGGGTTGCTGAGTACGCTGAACGCTGTCTGCGAATGCGTCCTTGGTCCGATAGTTAGGTCTCTGGAGAGGGTAGGACCCATACAGGTCAATCGCATCGTTTCTCTTCCATTGTCGTGCGTTAGAACCGTTGCAATCAATAATAGACCGACTTACTGGGCGTCCCCAGTTAGCGGGAGAATGATCCATGATGGTAGTCGAGTCTAAGATCGACGCGCGTCGTGTTTATCTATGCTTTGACCATGACCACGCCATACACGCCAGCGTCGTTTATCCAAATCAACCCCTCCGCCATTCCCCAGGTGCCAACACCAGCGCGCGGGCGAGGCGCAAAACGTGGCAGGAAACCGCGCGGTGCTGTTCTTACTTCTGGTACTGCAAGTCACCAAGCTACTGCTGGAAATGCAACACCCGTGTCTACTGGAGGCGCACAATTTACACCCGTGCAGTGGTCGAATCCAACGATGCCTGTTGTTGGTACTGTGACACCTGCGCCGGTCTCCGCTGTTGTACCCGCACCAGTAGCACCTGCAAGTCAATCCATCGCTGAAACCACTGCCAGTCTGAATATTGCCACGAATGGTACCAGGAATGAAGCTGGTCCTTCCTCAATACCACCTGTACCAGTGAACCTGACTACCGTTGTGACTAATGCAGGCGTGGGTGTTGCCAAAGCGGGTGCTGGCGCCGGAGATGAAGACGGTGAAGGAGAGGACGAACTGCTACCCGCAATGGCAGATGACGATTATTCGGCACAGTTATCGTGGCAGAGCGAGAGCAAGGACAATCTAAAGTGTGTCTTTTCTACATCTTGTTTCGACACGATTTCCTGATGGTGACTTAGGGTGTTGATGGACAACTTCAGTCCAGGTCAGTATGACCGTTTCGAGGCATACAGACGGCATGCACTGCCCAAACAGGCTGTTCGGAAGGTACGTCCTTGTGTTGCGTATGCGTTCTTTACCCTGGGTAAAGAGTATATTGAAGGTGATACAACAAACAACCGGACAACAAGTCTCTCAGCCCGTTGCTCAAATTGTCGCTGGTTTTGCAAAGGTGTTCGTGGGTGAAATAGTGGAGAAAGGTAAACTATATTTGCTTGGACTCTACGTCACATACTCAACATCCTTCTTTTGATGCGATAGCACGAGCAGTTCAAACACGCCGGGGGGAGACCGGACCCTTGTCCCCTGACCATTTACGAGAAGCATACAGGCTATACCAGGCTGAAACAGGGAGAGTTGGGAGTGCAAGAGCTGGGAGGGGCCGAAGACTTTTTGTGAGATAATCTGCAATGATATTCGGCTTTAAACCCTGGGCCACGTTGCTCGGTCCTCTGGCAGTGAATGACATCAATTCGTCCAGGAGATCTGGCCGGGAAAAGCATGCTAGCACGACGTATTGGGAGGCGCAGGAAAAGATGGTAGGCAGTTATATATTGCATATCATCTGTTGGGACATCCAGCATTAATGGGGTAGTGGTAACCTGGGTCGTTGCCATCGACCCGCCGGGGGTTCGATTCCCTCTTAATGCATTTTTCCCTTCCTATCCTTTTGTCCCCATGCAAATTACATCCACAGTTTTCTCCAGTGACTTACCGCAGCAGCTCCTAGCAGTTCGGTTGCCACACGCTGCATCGTTCAGAAAGGGTGTGTACGAACAGAAAGGGGACTCCACACTTCACGCAACCCTAAAGTGCCGAGACTGGAATGTTCAAAATCGAAAATGAGTTGCTCTTTGGTTTTCCGACCCGCAAGGCAGCCAGGCTTGACCACGGTCCACCAGTCAAACCCACAGTACCTTGGTATCCTCTCGTTCCATTCCAAGTTAATATATTTAATGTTTACCCGCGTTCTCAGGAGCATAGGCTACTCACAAGGTAGCTGGATTATCCTCCTTAATGCATGACATTATTACAAGCACCAAAAACTTGGGAGTTGACCGCCTTCCGAGAATGGGTGCGGGACCGTGGATGGCCCCGACCTCAGCTTAGATTCGGATTTCCTCATGATGGCGTGTCATTGCTGTATTGTATGGCGACATTTGCTCATGAAATGTCTGCAGTCAAATACGAACCATTCATAGACCAGCGGAACTAAATTGCGGGGCAAGGGAGTGAGTGGCCAAAAGAACGTTCGTATTTATCTCTTTAAATCCTCAATCCATTGGTTGACATCGTTTCGTTGATAGGGTACTCCAGTTAATCTTGACCACTGATACATTTTACCGTCAACAAAGGCTCGGCCGTTATTCAAGGTGCCAAGACGTGTATATTGCTGGAAGAGCACTTATTTTTACCCCGCTTTACTCAGCCCATCCACTCGAAGAATGGCAGCAGCACACCACAAGCTGAACTACCTGGCGAGCTTTCAGGGAAAGTTGCTAATCCGTAGAAATTGTGCCCAAAGACATTCCCGACAGTTGACAGTTTGTCATCGATAGGATTTCTCTTGGGAAGAGGTTATTCACCCACAAATGTGCCAGAGAGTGTGCTCGTGAGGCTCTCGTGAGGCTACAAAGGGAACGCATTGGAAGACGCCCTTGAAATTGCTTCGAACTATATACCATGCTCGAGCTTGTGGGTTTGACAATTCTTCTAAGCGAGCGTTATGGCCCGGTTCTTCAAGACATGCTCGTTTATATGCTTCGAGAAACGCTGACAAGGCCAATTATTCGATGGTCGAGGACAACCAAGCACATCACAACTCTTGTCTCACAAGCAGTTGACTGATGCCGATGGCGTCGCTAGATTGTCGGTTTCCGCTCGTCTTGTGGTTCAGATATACAGTCGACGGTCGTTTTCAATGGATTCGTAGCGGTAACCCCCTGACAAGAGCTGAATTTGTGGGCTCGAAACCGTGCCCTCTCTTTCTCTACTTACCCCCCTCTGTCTGCATTTTACATGTCGCTTTCAAGGCATGACCCTGCAACAAGCGAACGATGAAATTCTGAAGGTCCTGGTACAACTAGTACAGAAAAACGGAACTAATCTCACTGCAAAAAAATGTTGGTCAAGTCTGTGCCACGGGCTGCACAGCTTGCAAGAGCGCTCCTAACACGTATACCCACTGAAGTTTTGGGTGCCGCTACCAGTGTCATGTCAGCAATTAGTACTATGATGCCATACACTCTGGATCACAACTCACTTTGGATCACAGCCCGAACCTGAATCTCCCCCTTGATTCTGACGGTCACTTAAGGCGGGTGCACGCTTAGCAATAAGTAGTAGCACGTCGGAATCGAACCACTGGGCGAGATCTACCCCTCACTTCCCGCTGATAGACAATCCCGTAGGCAATGCAGCTGCGATAGATGCTGCCCCGACAAGCATATGGGCGATTTTGTTGAAAGCATGGTGACGGATAAAGTGTGGGTCGATCGTTTGGGCTCACCCTTGCGAGTACTTTGGGCGGAGGTTTAACGGATTTCAGAAATTTACGGCATATTCACAGGGGAACTCGTCACTCGTGTCATTTGAAAACCTCCTACGTATGGCAAGTATCAGGTAAGAGCTTGAGGGTTCTGCGTAGAAGCGAGGGGTTTTGACGCAATCACCGACAGGAACAAGGAACCACAATGATCTCAGCTCACACATGGCTGATGCCTGGCGTATATCTACTGCATTGGATCCTACGTGACGCCGCTGAACTGATCAGAGGAGTTTGTGCATAGGCACAATGTTCAAGGTGGACTAGCCGAGCGCTGTGTTAATTTGTCGTGGGTCGACAATGCCTGGTGCATCTGAGGTTCTCAGGACGGGATTCGCTGGAAGCTTATTCTTCATCCATTTGCAGGGTTGTCTTACAAGGGGATGCGCGCTGATGCAGTATCGGTAAAGTAAGTCTTACTTACACGAGTGGGGGACCCGGTGTCCAATGGAAAAAGGGCGATAACTTCCCTACAAAATCCCATAGATAATTCTCATCCCCCGCTAACTTTGTATACAAGATAATTGATAACGAACCACGGTGATAGTCGCCCGGCAGCCCTAATAAATATAACTTCAGAGTCCATATTAGAATGTTCCTTCGGCAGTATAATTACACCTCGACCTCCACTTCTGACCAAGCTTTGGATGGCGTCCACCACTATCAGGCACAACATCAAGAATCCCTTAGCAGAAGTGTTCGCTATCACTGGAGAAAGCGACTTGATTATGGGTTGATCAGATAGAAAGGAGTGGACACTCACTTATCTCCGGTGTTCGCACCACCATCACCATATATGTCACATGCACCACGACGTTCGGCGGTGGAAGACCCATCAGGAATCAAATCACGCTTCTCCACAGCGTCCAAGTCAAAATGAGGTGCAGGCAGCGCAGCCACAACGGCAACCATGCCGACGAGCGCGAGTGCCAACTTGTTGAACAACATAGTGTAGCGACAGGAATGTTATACTGAGAGCAGTGGGTTCTGGGATGGATGAAAAATTTTTAGACTCGAAGTGCGAATTCAGGGAATAAATATGTGTTGGCGAGGTGGCAATACAGTGGTTCGAAGCGGTTTCGTTACTAGCTCGGCACGCCCAAGAGCTCTTTGTCATGTTGACGGGCGGCCCTTGAAGTCAGGGATCTTTTAACCCATCAAATTGCGTGCAATGCGGTGACCATGTGGTACCTTTTGATCCCTCATGAGATCAGTGTCGACAATCTAGGTAGGGATGTCAATAGAGGTAACTCCGCACACTTTTCAGCCAAAGTCTTGTTCATTGGCACTGTGCGGTATAGCGCGCAAGGCTTCGTCCTGCTCATTGAAGGCATACCCCAGTCTGTTGCATATTACCCATGGTACGGCAGAGGAAGGAGCAGATGGTGTAATTTGGCACGCCAAAGAACTCTTTGATGACCATGACGGCGGGATTTTGGTTGACCGGCGTAACTATGGGTAACACGAGGCTGCAGGCAGTACCCATTCATGTGGAGCAGCACACCTGGGAGAAACCGACTACTTGGTGCGTTCCCTGGATTCGAACATTGAAGGCACAGCTGTAAGGTTTGTTCGATTTCCCATCATGTATCCATTTTTAGACTCTGCCGTTAATGGTACAGCCAATCAGCTCGTTTTGACTCAACTGCCGACTCACAACTCGGTCATGTGTATTCACGCTGGTAGATCTTTATGGGTACTTAAGACGTCCAAAATTGTGCCTTGCCAGAACGATAGGCTACTAATCAACATTCCGCTGACGACTGCGTGATTACACATTTAGTCAAGCAATCCGCGTAATTTATAAAGCGGTAATGCTATTTCCGGGATCCTGCATATCGCATACAGGTGAGGACAGCTCTTAGAAGTATCTGACAACCGACTACGTTGTATTCATTCATATTTTTCTTGCTAGGCAGTCGACTGATGGACCTATTGACAGTGGTGGATTGATGGATCGCTTTTGGGAATTCGTTCTGACGACAAAACTTTACGTCCGTGATTCGGAGGGTTATCTGACTTATTTATTGATGTCCCTGGACCGTCAATGCGCGCAGGGTAAACGTTCAATACAACCAACTAAAGGAATGACTACACATAAGGTGAAGTGCTATTAGGCTTGACGGCGGAAAACTGTGGTCCCCACATCAAGCGCAGTCCGTCTCAGTACGATCACCGTCCAATCACATTAGTATGCCTTCTCAGCTGCACATGTCCGTAGGGGTGGAACCAACAAACGACAGGGGAGCATGGCAAAGTTTGGAACGCATGGTTACCAGGACACTCGCTCTCTTCCACAATTTGAACCCGAGTCGCCGGAGTCGTACCAGCGGTCGCTGAGTGTTGCACGTTCATCAAGTCCTATGCTCGAATTGGATCGTTGCACAATGCTTGCCTCCCGCTTCTCCGTAGTGTTTGACAGACAACCCATGGGTAGCGCTGCGACGATGGCTCGGTCGCTACTGTTCATGGAGGCAAGTCTGTTAACAGTACAGCGCCGATGGATGAAGCTTGGGGAGTAGAACACGGGACACCCGGTGGTGAGTGAAACCTCGAAGCGCCCCGTTTATTTTCTGGGGATGTTATGACCCAACGACTGAAGGTTTTGTGGACCAAATGTATGTTATCCGTTGCTTGACATACATAATTACATTTTGGTGTGATTGGCAAGTAACGACTACAGCGTCGCTTAACTTAGGGTCAAACTGTCCACAAGTGTGTTTGAGACTGACAATTACTGACAAGAACATCAGGGGAAAGGCTGACCCTGACAGGGAGTATCTGCACATTGTTGATTCTGATTCCAAATCTACCAAGGATTGAACCCTTGCGTACCGAATTTTCAGAAGCGTTGATCTTGTTGAAGGCAGGGGAAGCTGGTAGCCTGCCTTGCGAAGTTACTGATGCTAATGGGCACGGCAGGTGAGTCATAGGTTCGCTTGTTCGTGAGATAACCAACTACAGCAGTGGAAACGATCGGGTCTCTCCAATTTACAAACAGTCGGACTACAGAGTTGGGGGTCAACAGTTTAGCCCGTTCACGTTATATCAGAAATGTATACTCATGTCCACGAGCGAGCTTGAGGACATGTTGCTCTCACTTGTGTGGACACGAAGGAATCACACTGGTTCCGTCAAACATGAGGGTACAAGCGTGACTTTTAGGGCTATTCAGGTAATATGTGAGCATCGTGCTTGATACATGCATTTAACATACAGCAACTTTCAGGTTAGGATGTCTGCACTTGTTTGAATAGTACAGCACCAAAGCATTATATGGGAACACTGGACTTCCAGTGAGGTGATGACAGCGATCCCACGATCGCTTGAACATTCGTTGAGTTGATTCGCCTATCTATACGGTCTCTCGCCATGATTTTTCACTTTTGTTGCGACAGTCGCTGCGCCGATACTTGTTGGCCGGTCTGTCTAACATGAAATGATCAAAGATTAATGACACGGTGACTTGGTCCTTGCAGAAACGCTTTGATACTCTTCAGAGAATAAGACAACCAGGACGAGCACATCGTGCATACCAAGTTTTGAATAAGAAACTCTTGAGTTAACCCTAGATAGACGTCAAAATGATCGCAGCTGGGTGTCCTGAACCCACTGGTGAAGACCATGTATGCCTCTGACACTTGCGATGAGTTGCTACGGTGTGTTGTCATACAGCTAAATAAAAGTCAAATCAAACAAGTAACAAGATGCAACTTCTCAAGGATCATTCTCCCAACTGGAGGCGACTGTTAATAGATGAGAATGCGTGGTTGGTTGGTACGCTAGAACTCGACAGAAATGGATACGCACAAGCAGCTCAGCTCGACACGGGAGATGGTTGCGACAATGCTTCCCATGTGCCACTTTCGCTTTGTGTCGAGGGCGGTTTGATCTGTCCAGAGAGTCCCTCTGCCTTCCATGCTTCAAACCCGCCTATCATATCGGTAGCATTTAACAACCCCACATCATGCAGTGCGGAGGCTGCAAGGCTGCTCGCATGCCCATCTTCGCAATATACGATTATTCTCAGGTCATAACGATCCGCGATCGCTAGTCTTGCCTCGTTCCTCGGATCGAATCGCCACTCGAGATCGTTACGTTCTATGATAAGGGAGCCATGAATGCCACCTGAACGCGCACGTTGGGATGCTGGGCGTATGTCGACAAGGAAAGCGGGTATGGGGTATGTTGGGTCATGGAGGATCTCCCATGCCTGACGTGGAGTGACGCGTTGGAGGCGCGCACGGGCTGCGGTCACCAATTGGTCGATGCTCCGCGATCCAGGTGGAGGGAAGAGGGGGTCGAGTGGTGCACGGACCGATTTTGAGAGGACGTCCCAAAGAGCGGCAGCATCGTACGAGGATCCTCCGATCTCATGTACAGCAGCGACGATGAAATTCCCATGATTAGTGACGGAAGCGACGCGACCTAGGAATTTGGAGCTAAAGAGAAGAACAGCACGTTGGACGTCGTCATCCTCTGCACCTGTGATGATCAAAGTGTTGGTATTTGTGGAAGAGGTGGGTGATGGTGCCCCAGTAGTCCCGATTGCAAAGAGATGACGGGAGGATATGCGATCACGGACGATCTCTGCTACATGACGAAGAAAGAGGTCGTCGTCCTTTTTAGAGAAGGTAAAGTAAACGCTGATTTTCGCGCCTTCGAACGTTGTCGCTTTCATGATAGCACGTACGGCGATGCTCTTTGCGACTTCATCGCGAATGTTGTCAAGCGTACGATGGGACACGGACTCGACAGATGGTGGGTGTTTATCACTATCAGAGCCTGCGCTGTCCACGCTGGATGGTGCAGATGATGGCATTGTGGGCCGATGATGCCAACCTAAAAGAACCTGAGTTGGACGTCGAGTGGTTGGCAGATATCGGTATTGAGGTCGTCTCAAGGAAAGTTTATGAGGAAGACCGCTCAGGAATTAAATGTTCGGGGACTACCACGTGGCAAGTCCGAGCCCAACTTGAACCCTTCCAACACAATCAACCATTAAGAATCCGTCCATTGTCGCTCTCACTGGGGTCTCATCGCGAGGCTGATACATTTTGCAATTGACGCTCAGCAAGCCATGTATCTTCCTCTCGCAGAAGTTCTGGGAGAGCATTTTTCTCTGGCTGCCTGCATTAGAGACGCTACTCGTGCATTCGTACTTTACCTCTCTGCATTCTTCACCTATGTCTGCGGCAGTCTGTCGGCTCAAGGCACCATCTATAACGCTGGCGTGCCTGGTGCTAATGAGGGCAAGTACTTGATTGGGGTCGGGATTGGCGATGTTACTGGGTATGTTCCTCCTTTCCCTCTGTGGTATTCATTCTTGTCTTATTCTCGCCCAACAGTCCTGTCGTAGAAACCAACATGATGGCACGTCCCATGGTACTTAACAAGTCTCGAGACTCACTTCAAGTATTCAGGGATATGCTTCGCTGGCGCAGACAGACACGGGTCTGCATATGCGCCAGCGTTCTCGCGCGTTTATCATCGCTGACCCCAGTGATCCAGCTTCGCCGAATTCTCGCGTCCTTCTCATCTCCTCTGACATCTGCATGGGTGACACTGGTGTCCGTCGTTCTATTCTTGACGCTCTTTTCAACGATCCTATTCTTGGCGGATTGTATACACCGTCTAATACCGCTCTTGTGGGTACACACTCCCATGCGGGGGTGGGTGGATACCTCGAAGACCTCCTCCCCCAAGTTACGAGTCTTGGTTATGTTAGTCAGACGGCACAAGCAATTGTGGATGGAACCCTCAATGCCATTCGCAAAGCACATGATTCTCTTGCTATGGGCTCCATCCATGTTGGTAATACCACTTTGCTGGGTGCTAATCGAAATCGCAGCCCCAGTGCATACCAGGCTAATCCAGCAGAGGAAAGAGCGAAATATCACTACGATCAAGACAAGGAATTGTCCGTCCTCCGGTTGGACGATGAAAATGGAAACGCTAGGGGGCTGATTAGTTTCTTTCCAGTGCATGGGACTAGTTTGTACGAAGTGAGTCATAATTTTTCCTTTAATCGGGTAAGGTATTATAGCATGGTGCTGACCAGCGGAACAGAATAATACTCTGGTTAGTGGTGACAACAAGGGGATGGCTGCATATCTGTATGAATGTAAGTGGGTGCATCCCATTAACACTGCTTGGGATAAACTTTACTATGCAACATGACATTCATCCGTCGTCCCATATACAGCATACATCGAGCCAAACTCGATTCCTGGAAACAATAGCTTTGTGGCCGGGTTCGTTCAATGTATGTCCTACTTTTGTGTTCCGCCTCTGTTGCTTGTGAGTGGCTTGGTAATGATTTCTTCTTGTTTATTAGCGAACGTCGGTGACACAACCCCGAATACGTAGGCCACGAGAGGCTTCTTACATTCCCATCAAACTGACACCAAGTTTTTTAGCCTAGGCGCGTACTGTGAATCTCCTGGTCAACCCTACGATGGTCAACTTTGCGAATATGAACACTCGACATGTGGGGGTTATGTACAGGATTGCCACGGTCGGTCTGTAGATTCTCTCCAATCATATAGTCACTGTCCACTCACTGTCTGGCGGATATACCTCTAGGGGACCAGGCTTTCGCGTCTCAGATTTCGCTTCCAACTTTTTGATCGGCAATGCTCAGTTCGAGGCTGCGCGTGCAGTCATGGAGTCGCTGGAACCAAGTGTTATCTTCTCGAGCCCAGACACTACTATTGAGACTGCGAGTACGACAGCTTTAAGGAATGTAAAGGGTTCAGTGAGGAGCGTCCACGTCCACATGAACATGTAGGCCTTACACTTCTGTTTGGATTGTGCCGGCCTCCTGGGTTGACTCTTAACCCGAGCAACGGGGAACAATCATATTATATGTCGAGGGCCGTGTTACTAAATATTTTCAGGTTGAATTATACGTTCGCATTGCTCAACGGCACCATCACAACGACTTGTCCTGCAGCACTAGGTCAGCTCCTTTTACATCTCATCCAATATTCTTATCGAATTGGCCTCGCAGGCTACGGCTTTGCTGGTGGAACAACGTCAGTCTATGTTCGTACTCACGGAGGATTGCGTCACTCACAATGTTCTCTGCCGATTATCTTGCACGTCCAAAAAGTGATGGTCCCGGAGCATTCGATTTTGTTCAAGGGCATAATGCTTCCGCGCCGCAAAATCCCTTTTGGAAAATTGTCAAGGGTAACTTCATTTAGTCCCTTCACGGTTCGTGCTCAAATACTATGGTATATAGGTGCTGTTACCCCATCTCCTTCACAAGAGCAGAGTGATTGCCATCACCCGAAGCCTATCTTATTGAATACCGTGCGCTATAGTCCAAGATGTATGTAACATCAATTAATGATGCACTTAGGGCCATGCCGACAGACCATATCTGTGGTCGCCACGCACAGTCGATGTTCAAATGCTCCGTATTGGTAATTTCGTTGTCCTTGTTATGCCTGGGGAGCTAACGACCATGGCCGGTCGGCGAATGCGGTGTGTTTCTTTGTTTCTGGGGTGTCGAGGATCCATGATCTTTGCTCTGATGGTTTACATGGACCATTTTATGTAGCGAAGCTTTGCGTGCCAAATTGATTTCATCTGGCATTCTCAACCACTCAGCCTATGTTGTCGTCGCAGGTCCCGCTAATACTTACGGTCATTATGTCACGACGCGCGAAGAATATGCCATTCAGCGATATGAAGGCGCATCGACTATCTTTGGACCAGGTTGGTTGTTTCGTCTTCCTGCACAAACATTGAAGTTCTGACTTGTCGCCCAGCGACGCTCGAAGCCTTCATCGATCGCTACAGCACCTTGGTTCCGTATCTCGCTGATAGTCCCGTAGGATCGCCAACACATTCCGATGCGCCTCCATCCGAACAGATATCAGTTGCAATCTCGTTGCAGGTATGTTTATCAACCAAGTGCTACTTTTGTTTTGCCGTTTCATTAAATTTCATTGCTCGTCTGTTGCTTGTTCATGTGCTTAACGTGTACAGAAGCCGGTTATCGTTGACCACGCTGGCTCTCGTAAATTTGGGGATGTCTTGGAGGATGTAAACAACGCAACGTACTACGCGAGAGACACCGTGATAGTGCAATTTGTAGGGGCAAATCCACGGGTAAATAATCCCCTTCTCTATCAGGATTGGCGAAATAACGTCTGTATGGGCACCACAGAACAATCTTCGTCTCGAGAGAACCTTCCTTACTATAGACCAGCTCAGGGATGGCGTCTGGGTGACCATACGCACGGACTCACACCCATCTACTATTTATCAATGGAAAAGGACAAGTCTGTTATTGGGGACGAGCACGGTTGACATCAGTTGGTAAGTTGTCATCTCTGACCCATGTTCCTATACATCTGTGGTGTCCATGTTATTGATATCACTGTTCATAGGACAATAGAAGATGGTACGCCTGGTAAGTTTGAATGTACGCACCACGCTTGTGAAAAAACTGATTACGTTTTCTAAAGCCGGTACATATCGAATCATGTACTACGGTGACGCGAAATCGCTAATGGGGACAATCCGATCCTTTACGGGCACGTCGTCCTCTTTCAGCGTTGGTTTCGAGGGAGAATAGATATAGTTCCTGACGACCTACGATCGATGTGGTTTATCTTCGTGCATCTGCGACCAATTACCGTTACTGAGAATGATTCTAACGTTCTTAATTTATCCACAGTTTTGTTATAATAGACCTGTAAATAAGCAAATACACTGAGCAGGTAACCCATCACCGTGTTAAAATCTTGGTCCTTGATTATCCAAACCTTGGTGTCTGACCTACTCGTTCTCTTGGGCAACGAATTTCTTCACCTGCTGCACGAAGTCACCATTCGAGCCAAAGAAGTCGCCCACGATCTCAAACCTCTATCTTTCTACGCTATATGGTGCAATAGTCTTCGCGAGGCCACAGTCGCCTAGAATCCTGCTATCGATATCCTCGTCATTGATATCAAGATCGTATGAGTACGCCTACAAACTGGTCTGGATACTCTCTCCTTCCCATCCAGTGACGTTTTTACTTGCCTGATGACTGACCAGTTCATTCTCGAAACAGATCGTGGGGGAGATACCTGTTAGTATCGACTCGTCGGTGAAGCCCATCGTCACATAACATGGAGGACCACATCCTGAGATTCGTTCAGCGAACGAGTCTTCGCGAGGACAGACGAGAAACTATACCGTTGTTACGCAAATAAATAAACACGACAAGAGGTTGACAGGACAATACCAGCCATTCTGGGTCGACCGCCACATTCATGATTCGTCTTGCAGGATAGCGATGCGCCGGTGATTTGTGTCTCAGTGTCTCTCATTGTCGCGATGAATACGAGAAGCGCAGAAGATCAAGTTTTATTGAGTACGAGAAGGTAGCAACAAGAGATGGCGACAAGACGATGATCAGCAAATCAAAACAATGCTGAGTCCAACAACACACGACACTTGTCTGCTGCTGGACGCACCTTGTTTTAGATATGACCGACCTCAGTCGAGTCTGACCATCTCGTGTATAATCTCATCCTGCGACTCGTACTTGAGCATCAAAACGGCTCTGTGGACAAAAAGGTTAGTGGGCATGGACACCTAGACGGCAGCGAGCAATGGTATGATCAGTATCCAGATCTTGAATCACACGCTTCAAGTCACACGTCCGACGCCATTGCCCGGTCCATGACCACTCACCCGACAAGCAACGAGACGAGCCGAGGCTATACGACCAAGTCGTCGATGCATAAAGTCGGGGCGAGGGCGCAGTCAGTCACAGCGGTCAATCTGCCCAAGCATCCCCGGGTGCCAGCTTGCCTAGACGGTGACTGAGAGCACGGTAGCATGGCAACGGCGAGGATGCTGCGGTCACGACGCGCATCTCTCGTGACGTCCCGCAGGAACCTAGGCATCGAACATCAGCGGGGCATCAGGTGTAGAAAAAACGACGACAGTGCTCACCATCAACAACAGCGGGGAGAGGAGGAGGAGGAGGGAAAGCCCTGGCATGAACGAGGGATGTTGGACTCGCTTTTATACCCTGAGGGGTGGCTGACAGCCGTACACGATCGGTGAATGTCAAACGTTATGGTGCGTCATGTACTCTTCTCGGTATTCCATAATTGGAAGGTATGCTAGAAGAACGAGTACAGCCACAGAGCGAGATCTTTGGAAGTTTGGAAACGCTCGTCCCTCGCCGCTCTTCGTCGCGCCCACTGGGGCAGGGGGACTGGGACAGACCCTGGAAGGCTGGCAGGGAGACCCGGAAGGCGTGCGGGTGCTGGATCGGTGACTACCTATGACAGCCGACGACTAGGACCTACTACGCCAGGACCTCTGACACCGCACACGCCCTCCCCGCATCCCGGTCCCACTGCCACACCGCTATCCATGTTTTCGGCACCTCACAGTCATCTCTCCCGAGATCTCGGGCGTGTCACCAAGCGGGTGTCTAGTCGGCTAATTCAACTATTTGCTGATGCCGTGACTAAGCGAACAATAGTTCGATTTAGGCAGTTTTTAGTCAGCGTTAGACTTTCTTTTTCCTGGCCCCAGTCTCCAAATTCTTTATTCTATTCTCGTTCTCAGGTCTACCATATATCACAGAATTTGTTGCTCATCACAGTTAAAACTCGGAGAGATGCGAGTGAGTCCCTGACAGGATTTCCGGAACCGTCGCGATCTCCAAAGGGTTTTATTTTCAGAGACTCGTGATTCGGAAAGTACTGGTCGTCCAAATTGGAAGTAGCGATGCCCGTAGGCATTGCAACAAATTCGGAGTAAACAATGGACGAGACTCATTGTACGGAACCCGTTATTCAAAGTGGAAAGACAGAGCCGATTGACGGTGTCTTTATCCCCTAAGTCAGGGTATATGGGTGGTACAATAAACTCGGTCCAGAAGTCGACGCCTCATGGTATGGACCTGCTATGAAGCGGGGGGGAAGGAACCGAGTAACGACATCTATATCTCCTGGACAGAAGTACATAAGCGATGCGCGTCGTTCCAAGAAAGGACCCGGGAACTCTCAGGAATATGACTTGCAACTTCTACAACCTCCAGAACCTAGATGACTTCAAACTTTCGTGACAACGGTTTGATGCCCATCTACTTTGGTACTATCTATTGTTTGCTTTCCTTCCCTGGAGTCTTAGACCGGAGAGGGTTATCGTCGAATGCGGAGTGTCCTGGTTGCGCCATCCCCTGTCTGATCTCCCAGATCAGGCAGTTTCAAGAATAGTCCATTTGATAATTTCAAACACGGATTTGGTGGGTTATCATTGTACCCGTGTAGAATCGATAAGGACTTTCATATCGATGACATTCTTGATCCCCGTGACAGATAGAACCTGCCTGTAGTACTCCGACCGCTTCTTGCTCGCAGGTCGACATGTTAGGAACCGAGCTTCGAAAACACGAGGCAGGCCTTATTTGAGGACGGGGGAACGAGTTTACCCCCAGGTCACCTTCGCTCACCCACACCATCACCTATCGTTAACACCCATGTCACCGCCAACGATTGGTGCGTGTGCCGAGATCAGACTAGATCTTGATCCATGCTGATTTTTTGACAAGAATCTTCCGAGGTCATTCGGATTAATCCTGGTGGCGAAGTTGGTGAAGTCGCCTTTACACCGAATGGCGAATATCTCATCAGTGGTGGTAGAACGGACAACAAAGCGGTCGTCCAAGTGTGGCGATGGCGGGATGGCGAACGAGTAGCGGTGTTGCAGGCGGATGACCAGTGGACTGTGGTGTCCGTTGCCGTTTCCAAGGATGGCAAATATATTGCTGGGGGGGGAGACTCGGCGGTGTTTGTTTGGGACGCGGCGACTTACAAGCTGGTCTTTACGCACAAGAAGGACTGTTTCAAGAAATGGAGGATCGCCGACGTCAATTTCTCTCCGGATTCATCTCGACTCGTCGCTGCTGACAGCGGCTGTGGCCAAGCCTTCATCTTTGATGTCGCGACGCACAAGGAAGTGCGTACACTCGAGCACACCTCGGTTCAAGCATCCAAATACTCTCCAGGGGGCGAGTGGATCGCGACAGCCAACGATGAGTCCGTCTATGTCTGGGACAGCAAGAACAGTCATCCACCCGCCAAACTCGATATAGATGTGGATGGGTGGCGCGGTCTCGTCTGGCACCATGAAAAATCCATTTTCGTCAAAACCGCGAAATCGCGCCCTCGCCCTCCTCCCACTGACACTGGACTCGCGCAAATTGGTGCACCCTCTGGCTCGCTCATCTCTAAATGGTCCATTGACCGTTATGCCTCATCCATTGCCATTCCACGACACGGGGAGGTCATAGCGTACTGTACCTACATCGGGATCTCGTTTTGGACAACCTTCCCCCCACACATCGAAGTCGGTTTCATCCCACAGGACGATGCCAAATTCGTCGCATTCTCTCCGGACGATCAGTTTATTGCAATCGTTGTAGGAGAGACGGAGATCATTATAAAGAGGTTCTTTATCCCAGTACGTTTGTCACTTGTTTTCCATGCTTTTTTCACCGAGTGAATTCACATCATCGCAGAAGAATAACTAGCGGGGGTGGATGCGTTGCCGACTGCAACTATCTCGATTCCCGAAAATGCGATCCACCACGTTACTTGGCCCAGTTTTCAGCTTTCCACTTCCTTTTTGTTCTCGTAACTCGCATGCCCACCTTCTGTATGAATGATTCCGACTGATTCTGACATGTTTCTGAAGTTCGCTATTTCTCCCCGCCACTTAGGTTCTCTGTTCCGAGTGTTTCGCTTTGGCTTGTGAATATTTCGATAACCCGATCCTCTGTCGCTATTTTCTTTTCCAAGAAACTAGTGAATTTGTTACCTTTTCGCTGCTTTTTCAAGACGGAGACGGTGGGTCAAGATAGGTGCTCTGTGTACTTTTACAAAAATTCAATATGATTTCGTTATGTCTGTCGTACTGCCGTATCCCTTGGTTGGTTTTTTTGTCGTTGCGAGATACCACTTCATCTGGTGTGCGGCTGATCTGTTTAGTCATTCCACGCCAATCGGTCGACCGGGCCCACCTTCCAAGTTAAACGACCCTGAGATATGAAACGTGTCGCTTCAAGTCACATTTCAGAGTGGTTCGACAAAACCCCAACGAAGGGGAAACCACAGTATTACAACGTCTCATAGCGACACGCTCAACCGCCACGGCTCACTGTGATAGATCCATGTCGATGCCATAGTACTGTCCCCGTTCTTCCTACACTGTATCAAGTATTTTGGACACACGGACCGATGGGCGGGCATGTAGCACTCGCTGGATAGAGCGCAGACTCGGTCAGCACAGTCGGCGGAGGCACACTGCACACATGCCTTGGTAGTGGGCAGTTGTCGTAGCTAGACATCCCAGCCTCCGTCCCGCTCACCCGCCGGGATGCCTACCCCCCAGGGGTTGTCTGAAGTTTCACCCGTCCTGGGTAAGCACTTGGAACGGTGCCAGCTCATCGAGGTTGCCTGAAGCCATTCTTAAATGATACCTGTCCGGTAAGGCAATCAACGTCGATGCGAACGCAGCATTACATGGTTCAATTGTTTATGGATGAATCGGACTCGACCGAGCTGAAGCCTTGTTGTTCCTTGCAAGGACAATGTCAGCCACTGAATACATACCTGATAGTGGAATGAGTTGAATGCCAAAGTTGTAGCATACCTTCCACTAATGGAACGCTGAGAAGAGTGCATGACGCACCATAGCATTTGACATTCACCGATCGTATACAGCTGTCAGCCACCCCCAGGGTATAAAAGCGAGTCCAACATCCCTCGTTCATGCCAGGGCTTTCCCTCCTCCTTCCTCTCTCCCCTCGCTGTTGCTGGTGGTGAGTACTCTCCTCGTTTCTCTCTTTACCTGATTCCCCGCTGATGTTCGACACCCAGGTTCCTGCGGGACCTCACGAGAGATGCGTGTCGTGACCGCAGCATCCTCGCCTTTACCATGCTACCGTGCTCTCAGTCACCGTCTAGGCGAGCTGGCACCCGGGGGTGCTTGGGCAGATTGACTGACTGCGCCATCGCCCCGACTTTGTGCATCGACGACTTAGTCGTATAGCCTCGGCTTGTTGCTTGTCGGGCGAGTGGTCATGGGCCGGGCGACAGCGTCGGACGTGTGAGGGTGATGTGTGACTTGAAGCGCGTGATTCGGGATCTGCTCGACGCTCATCAACGATCAAGCCAGCGAACGATACTGATCACACCATTGCTCACCGTCGTTTAGGTGTTCACACCCACTAACGTTTCAAGTGATCCCAGAGTCGCTTTGACGCTCAAGCACGAACCGCAGGATGGGATCAGAGTTGGATATCTAAACAAGGTGCGTCCAGCAACAGGCCATACTGTAGAGTTCTACAGATGTTGCCTGTTGCTGGACGAGTCTTGTTTCAATTTGGATGAAGATATCCTTTTGTTGTTGCTGCTGCTTGTACTCAATAAAACCCGACCTTCTGCGTTTCTCGTAGTTGCGATAATCAAATCGACGACCCATCTCGACTCGATTTCATGATCGTACCTTCCCCCCTGTCTCAGCAGAGTTTAACCTTTTCCAGATATTTCACAAGTATAAATGCAACGTGATGCTCAATCCCCTTTTGGTATGTCGTCCACGCTCAGTCAAGACCACCACGAAGGAGATCCTGTACATCTTCCACCTCAGTTCTTGTCTGCACACGGCCTTGCTGAGTACTCTCCAGACACCGCCGTCACTGTGGCTGGTCACGTGCATCCTCCTCTGGATGCCCTCTTCCGTCCACTTCCGCTCTCCATCATTTCTCCCAGAGTCTTCCCCGGTGTCGACAAGGCCTCTACAGAGTCGCTCGTAAAGACTCTATCGGACAACCATGTGCGCTGGCATATCTTCTTCAATTACAAGGGCTTCCACAAGTATGTCGCGCAGCAAAACATACCAGTCTCCGTCTTTGACCTATCTCGCAGTCATGCTGCCCATCACATGCTTGCGATCTGGGCCCTTGGCGCACCTGGTCCCGTTATCGAGGCAGCCTACGCCGTTCATTGCGAGTATCAGCGTCCTGCCTTCGCGTCCCCTGGTCCCATCAATATTCACAACCTCTATGTACACCTAGGCGATGAGCGGTAGGTTACCCAAACATCCCCATATCACTCTATTTACCGCAACCGCAAGTTATTACGCTGCCTATCTCGATTACTTCACCTCCGAACTCCTTCAGAAGGGGTTGAAAAAATGCCTCGAGGAATACATCTTTGCTTCCGAGGCTAACTTTGGTACTAAATTCCCGGAAATGCTGTCTCGATTCGTCGAAGGCGTACTCCATCCGTTGATTCACGTAGGATATGGTGCAGAATTTAGTTCTGTCGGTGTCAGTGCAGAAGGTCAGTTTTTTCGTTTCTTGTTAGACTGCGAGCTTTGAGGTGTATGTCCAACAGGCCTGGCTTTGACTGCAGTCCAGCCTTCCAACTCTGACCTACTCCCACGCAACTGGTTTCCAGACGTGGTCTCTGACGTTGACACTAGGGGCGCTTATCGCACCGCGTTGTCGATCGTTGTGCTTGTTTCGTGTGACCCTCGTTTCTCTCAGGTCAAATCCATGGATGAGGAGACGATGTACTCCAAGACCTTAACTGAACACGGCTCTATTATACACGACTACGTCAACATGTGGAAATTTGACATCTCAACCGAGGAGGGTATCGCGGATGCCGTCGAGGAACTTGCTTGGGCGAACACACTCATCTATGGTGTCGGTGGGTTTTCGCCAGATAAGCCCTTCAACGCCGATTTCTTCTTGATGCACTTGGTGACCTCTTCGATTTTCCTCCCATCGCTGTTGGCATCTATCGACAAGTTCTCTTCTCGCCGTCTTTTGTTGATGGCTTACTTTACTGCCTCGCTCTCATACTATATCGCGAGGGGACGTCCTCAACTTGACATTCGGTCGTTCTACGCAGGCACTGAAAACACTCTGCACAAGGTTCCTGGCTCAAACGTGGAGCCAGCTCTGCATACGCTTCCTTCTCCAACTTCTGATTTGGCACGCACCCCAAACGCGTGGTACCCGATCATCCAGACGACTATCGTGCATCCCAACGAGCACCTCTGCAAGGCGCAACGTGCGCTTGCTCACCATTCGTCCTTGTACGGGGCGCGCAAGGAAAGTTGGCGTACGTTGCCAGAAGGCAGGGTACTCACCGCTGCGCAGGAGGCAAGGGAAGAAGAGGCCGAGGACAAGGTTGGATTGCAGGAACTGGATGGCACAGTTTTTCTACGAGTGGCGTTACTTACTCAAAACAAGCTTGGATGGATGAGGGAAGGTGAGACCGAAGGCAACTGGGACCAAAAAGGGTTTTATTGGGCAGCGTAAAACTAACCTGTACTTTTAGTGCGTCTTGTCACATCACGTGAGAGACGCGTTGTATTCTGTCACGCGACTATCTGTCACGGTCTTGACTTGTTACAATGACTATGGAAGTCATCTAGCGCAACCAACTGAGAGCATTATGTTCCAGCCAAGAAACATGCCACAAAGCCCACGTAAAGATCCGTCTTTGTCGTCAAAAACCTTGCTTCGATTCCTGCGGCATGCGCATATCTAGCCTCGGAACAGTACGTGACTCTCACTAGTTATTTACGTTTTCTCAGTAATAAATCATGCAGACTGATTACGGGCAAAATGTCGTTCAGGTCAGCAATGACTACGGCATGTGTCTCGTCAGCCGAGCTTTCCGCCCCTTAGGAAACCATGCGTTGCGTTCGACGCCGACCAAGGCTGCACCTTCGAGATACTCGTCAACACCTGTCGTATTTACAATAAGCCTTTTCACGAAGCCTAGGGCGCATTCTCCCACCAAGGCATCCACGGCCACGTTTCACGCTGCTCTCCAAAGGCCGGGTAAGCCCTTTGAGGAACCTATGCCTGTCGTAGTTCCATCAACATCCCGCCATTCGCGTTCACACCAAGCGTCGCCTACGCGCGTCCGGCGCCGCTTCCGCTGTCTTTCCTAGGCAGCAATAGTGTCGCACGCGGGACCCCAAGGTGGAGCGGAGCGAATATGGGCAGTTGCGAATACGGCGTTTGGGGAGACATCTTGCACTTTCTCACGACTCTTACCAAGTTCCTATACGCTGCTTTCTCCTCAAGGGCTCAACGTCAACGTTCAACGTTCAACCACTCGTCAGCAACACCGACCCCGCTCACCCTCACTCAAACCATGCTGTCAATGCGCTCGTACGTTTTGGCCCGGCGTCACTCACATTTTATTTCTTAGTTTTTACATGCCCACGACACTCGGCGATGGCAGCACCCACAATACATCCATTTAACAACGACAACAGCACAGGTAGCAGGGACCGCAGTACAACGGTGGACCCCCGGTCGCGGATGATTCGGTTCTCTTCCCACTCACACTCGCTTTAATCACCCGCTACTTCGACGATGATGACGACAACAGGGTGATAGCGGCGCACCGACGTGCCTACTCAGACAGCCATCACCAGGACGAAGACCGCGATTGGATGAGCAATCCCATGCTGTGACGCCGACCCAAGGTGGCGGCAGCAATGCGACATAGTACACCAGCCATCCCAACGGCGACCCAATCATCACGTGACGATGGTGAAACTGACCGACAACGAACGCGTCGATGCGGGCGGTACGAGGACAGGCGTCCAATGGCGATGGCGACATGGCGACGACGAGCGCAGCGGCGAGAACGAGGGAAACGTGACACGAGTAGCACTCACGATGGAGAGGGGAGACTGGGACACCCTGGAAGGCTAGCAGGAACCCGGAAGGCATGCGGGTGCTGGATCGGTGACTACCGACGACAGCCGACGACTAGGACCCCAGGACCCCCGATACCGTACACGCTCTCCCCGCATCCCGATCCCACCGCCACAACGACTACATGTAATTAGGTGTCCAAGTATTAAGCCATTTTAAGCATCGTGTAAGTAGCGATTATCACAGCGCGGTTTCAAGTAGATATTCGCTTACTCACTTGCTTGGTAGGTATGAATAGGCGTGAGACGAGTAACGCAACAATTTGCTGATCGGTGGCCGCGGCCGCCTAGATAGCGCTGGTGTGGAAAGGTGAGAAAGGATGAATGGAATGAACAACGGTGACTGATGGAGGCAAGCAGCATCAATGGTGGCCAGTGCATAATTCTTTTGCACATCATCCGACTAGACACGAACATCACTGGGAAGAGCATAACCCGGCTAGATGAGGGCCAAAAATTATTACAGGACGCTCCAAATTTAGGGGTGTAATCAAGCTCTTGCCGTGAAAAATCTCTCATGACCACGTTCAACTATAACGTCACACTCAATACTCGCTCCCCACCAGAACATCGGTGGTAAGCAATTGCCCACAAAAACTTTCATCCGCAACCTTGACAGCGCGAGAGTTCTCACCGGTGTGCGAGATTTCAAAAGAGACTCGGGACCGACATCGCGAATTGTCGAATCGACCAACCACCGCCTGTCTGTCCAGCAAGTGCATCAGTGAAATCTGCTGAGAGCTGCGAAGTTGGATGCGACACGTACTAACATTGTAGCAGTGCTATGAGTGGAAACCTTACTCTGATTAGAGTCGAGGTGTAAGTGTAAGGATTAACTTAGGCGTTCACCGACGTAGCGGAAATTGAATAAAGTTTGATCAACGTACTTGGAAATGCCGACTTTGGTCGGCAATAAACCTTGATGCACAGTGATCAAGTTAATTCCAAGGTTGGAGAAACAATCCCTGGTCGACAAGTATAAATGCAATCTGATGCGGAACCCCTTTTCGACATGCCATGTCGTCCACAGTGGAGCTCAGTCAAGACCCTACCAAACCGTTTTACAAGGGAGATCCAGTACTGGATACCCTCTACTATCCTTCCCCACACCCGATCTCTATCCGTTCTCCCAGAGTCTTCCCCGGTTTTGACAAGGCATCTACAAAGGCGCTGGTAAAGACTCTATCGGATAACCACGTGCGCTGGCATATCTATTTCAACTTCAAGGGCTTCCACAAGTATGTCACGCAGCAAACTATACCAGTCTCCGTCTTTGACCTATCTCATAGTCATGCTGCCCATCACCTGCTTACACTCTGGGCCCTTGGCGCACCGGGTCCCGTTATAGAGGCGGCCTACCCTACTCACTGCGAGTATCAGCGTCCTGCCTTTGCATCTCCCGGTCCCATCACTATTCACAACTTCAATACACATTTAGGCGATGAGCGGTAGGTTACCCAAACATCCCCATATCAGTCTATTTACTGCAACCACAAGTTATTACGCTGCCTATTTCGATTATTTCACCTCTGAACTCCTTCAGAAGGGGTTGAAAAGGTGCCTCGAGGAGTACATCTTTGCTTCCAAGCCTAACCCTGGTACTACATTCCCTGGAATGCTGTCCCGACTCATGGAAGGCATCATACATCCGTTTATTCATCTCGGGTATGGTGCAGAATTTAGTTCTGTTGGTGTCAGCGCAGAGGGTCAGATTTTCGTTCCTAGTTAGATTACGGGCTTTGACATGTCCAACAGGGCTAGCCCTGACTGCAGTCCAGTTTTGCAACCCAGCCTACCTATTCCCACGCAACTGGTACCCGGATGTGGCCTCTGGCATCGACAACAAGGGTGCTTATCGCACCGCGCTGTCCATCGTTGCGCTTATCTCTTGTGACCCTCGTTTGTCTCGCATCAAAGCCGTGGAGGACGATGTAACGCGCTCCAAGATCCTAACTGAACATCGCTCTATCATACACGACTATCTCAATATGTGGAAGTTTGACGTCTCGACCGAGGAGGGTATCGCGGATGCCATCGAAGAGCTTGCTTGGGCGAACACACTCATCTTTGGTGTCGGTGGATTTTCACCAGATAAGCCCTTCAACGCCGATTTCTTCTTGATGCACTTGGTGACCTCTACGATTTTCCTCCCATCCCTGTTGGCATCTATCGACAAGCCTTCTTCCCGCCGTCTTTTGTTGATAGCCTACTTTACTGCCTCACTTTCATACTACATCGTAAGGGGACGTCCTCAGCTTGACATCCGATCGTTCTACGCGGGCACTAGAGACATTTTGCACAAGGTTCCTGGCTCAAACGTAGAGCCAGCTCTGCGCACGCTTCCCTCTCCAACCTCTTATTTGGCCCGGACTCCAAACGCATGGTACCCGATCATCCAGGCGGCTATCGTGCATCCCGGCGAACATCTTTGCAAATTCCAGCGTGCGCTTGCTCACCATGCATCCTCGTACGGCGCGCGCAAGCAAGGCTGGTGTACATCTCCAGAAGGCAGAGTACCTGTCGCTGCGCAGGAGGCAAGAGAAGAAGGGGCCGAGGACAAGGTTGGATTGCAGGAACTGGATGGCACGCTTTTCTTGCGAGTGGCGTTGCTTGGCCAGAACAGGCTTGCGTGGATGAGGGAAGGCGAGGCCGAGGACAACTGGGACTACGAGGGGTTTTACTGGAAGCCCGTCTCGGCCTAAACAAACATGTACTTTTAAGCCTGGGTTGGGGAATTTGGGTTGTGCAACTAGCGGACTCGGGGTGTCGGCTCCAAGGCGTTGGGTCGGTACGCAGGCATACAAGGACGGTTGTATTCGCTTTGTACGGTATGTAGTAGAGATGTCACCCAATCAGAACTTAGATGCTTTTCACGTCTTGTCACATCACGTGAGAGACGCGTTGTGTTCTGTCACGCGACTATCAGACACCAGTCTTGGCTTGTTACAACGACCATGGAAACTATCCAGCGCAACCAGCTGAGGGCATTATGTTCCAGCCAAGAAACGTACCAGAAAGCCCACTCAATACTGTGTCTTGCCAATGCAAAGACTCGTCCGGGTTCTGGCTTTGTTGTCAAAAACCCTGCTTCGATTCCTGCGGCATGCGCGTATCTAGCCTCGGAACAGTACGTGACCCTCACTTATTGCTCCGCGTTTCCTCAGTAATAAATCATGCAGACTGAACACGGGTGAAGTGTCACTCAGGTCAGCAATGACTGCGGCATGTGTCTTGCCAGCTGAGTTCAACGACACGCTCAAGAAACTATCCGCTGCGCTCAACACTGACCAAGACGGCGCCTCCGTGAACATTACGTTCGAGACACTCGTCAAGGCATATCGCATTTACCCGAGAGAGGATGCGATGGCGTGCATGGAGGACGCTGCGGCAGCGCTGCCACATGCCCACCTCCTCACAGAGCGGTATGGCGCCGATGTTGTGTCTTGTGCCACCTTTTACTGGGTGTGCCAGTTGATGGAGGTGAGCTTGCTTCTCTGCATTAGGATGCCACTTGAACTGTGACAGGAACCCGCCGTGCACCAAAGAGCACTATGTCAAGCCTACGCTGTTGACCCCAAATCGTTTAAAGTGATTGTGTCGTTACTCGACAAACAATGTGACGCTATTGCAGATCAAATAAAGTCTTGGTTACTCCCGAAACGGAGCAATGCCCAAGCATCAACGTCACAACCTAAGCCTATTCCTATTCCTTCTCCGCAAAAGTCCCCTGCGAAATCGGCCATGGCACGGACAGCGGTCAAGATATCGACACCCACGACGACACCCTCCAAGAAACGGACGGTGGCCTTTAGTGACGTACTCCCAGAAGGGAAGAGCCACGAGCCATTTCCCGAAACGCCGACCAAGAGACGGCGCATTGACAGATCGCCCAGCAAGCCGAGCACGCGTTCTCCCACCAAGGCATCCACAGCCGCGTTCCACGCTGCTCTCCAAGGGACAGCTAAGCCCGCCGTGGAGAGTATGCCGGTCGCGGGTCCATCGACGCCCCGCCGTCCACGTCCTGTCGGGGCGACGGTGCAGCGTGCAGCGTCGACCCCGCGTTCACAACAAGCGTCGCCCACGCGCGTCCGGCGCCGTTTCCGTCCCGTCTTTCTCGAGCAGCAACAGTGGTGCACGCGTGATCCCAAGGTGGAGCAGATGTGGGCGGTTGCGAATATGGTGTTTGGGGAGATGGTGGAACGGTACGGGCATCCGTTTCATGGACGGCGTGACGGTGCAGTGTTTGGTGCAGCACGAGCGTGCTGAAGAAATTGTGCACTTCATTCGCCCTTTCCTTGGGTTATTCGCTGTCGTATTCAAGTTTGGACGTGACCGTTTGCAAACTACACACTGGGATCTCCATTGAAAGCCTTGAGTTTACTGTGGGTCACGCAACATCAGAAAGGAACATTCCAGTGTGACTCTACATGGCGCCTCGTCAGTGTCGAAAGCTTGCCGTACTAGGGCGAAGCAAGGCACGAGCGTAGACCTAGTACAACGTCTTCGGACAAGCGTGACTAAGCAGCATCTTTCTCTCTCCTCGACTACCTCCGGCACACTCG
>JBBPUD010000183.1:0-42253 GCA_038094475.1 Phylloporus aff. rhodophaeus | reverse complement strand
AAGTTTCATTGAGATACCACTAGTCATTTCAAAAGTCCAAAAACTGTTACAATGTAGTTGCTGTTTTAAAATGTACATATCTTTGGAGTCTGTGATCCAAATCACATGATCTAGGGACCAATAGATATCCAAGGGTGTGTACTGTTATTTGTCTCACCAATACTAAGCGATATTCCCATATGTGTTTGCAGTGCACAAAGCGCACTGCATCAAGGTTAGTTATTGTAACGGTTTTTGGAGTCACTGTATGTAGCGCTACACAGACGAGACCTTGACGACGTGTACTTCAATTGTAGTTGAATGATGTCAAGAACTGGTCAGCAGTTTTCGAAGTCTACAAGATCTGGAAACCATGCTACCGTCTACTCCATGTCAGTGACCTGTACCACGAATCATCTGCCAACTTCTGTCTCACCTTCTGTACCACAGTTTCTACCACTCCTCGATTCTGAAAGCTCCTGCACTTGGTGATGTCAAGGTACCGCTTCACAGCCCCATGTACGAACTTCTGTTCGTTCGGTGAGTGGCATGCTTATTAGAACTTCTTTGAGTGACGCTGCACCTTTAGCTCATTAAACCTATTCTCTCCCCAACCCAACTTCTCTTCTAGGTTGTACCCACCTCTACCTGGTCTACCCGCCTCCCCTTGTGGCTTCGGAATTTTTCCTGCTCCAAAATCAACATCCTCAGATTCCAGAATGGATAAGCTCGAGTCCGAGGGTGCAGGAGAGCCTTCTGACCTCTGCAGGCTCAGAGGCTGACCATCAGATTTGTCTGGCAAGGGTGTTCCTGTTCTGGCCAGTGTTCCTGTTCTGGCTGGTATTCCTGCTCTCCCCTTGAAAACATGAGGTACGAATTGCACGTGGGGTGCATGCTGTATGTTCTTTGAGTGGTCAGTCACGTTTTGCACTGAAACAACCATCTCCTCCATTGCAGATACAGTGATTGGAGTAGAAGGACGATCAAACATCTCCTCCTGAACAGAAGGCAAAGGGATCGGGGTTCTTTGAGCCATGTCAAAGAATGGAGACACACAGCGCGTCTTTGCTGTAGCCATGTCAAAAAGTCAATCAACTCATAAGTTTAAGTATGACAATGCAAATGCACACTTATTGTTTTCGGTCGCCAGGGAATTTCCCCGTACTGTGGGAGTGACAATAAGCCTTGGAGGCTATTGAAAGATTAACGTCATCATCTATAGTAAGTTGTGGAATCTACCATTAGATAAGTGATCATCTCCAGGAGATAAGTATAACACAATAATGATAATCATCTGGCATTGCCAGAATAGCAGCAGGAGATAATAAGCTGAAGATAATAAGCCGAAGATAATAAGCCGAAGATAATAAGCCGAAGATAATAAGCCGAAGATAATGAGGCGATAATATGGTCGTTAACACGAGTCAGTAAGCCAAACAGCTTAGTGACTGTTACACGAAGTGTACCAAAGCAAGGTCTAGGGTTTGAACGTTACTCATTTGACGGAGAACGCTCACAAAGAGGTATGACAACGTCGTCAAAGAGTTCTCAGAGGTGTTCACAAGGGAAGACACGAGATATACACTTGTATTGTGTAGATCAAGTATGAGTACATCGAGTGTCTTACTCTAAGTATTTATACAACTGAGATGCACAGCAAAAGAAGGCTGTAGAACAGCATGGAATGTAGGGTTACTAAGTCAGCACGAGAGAGCCGAACTGCGGAGAGAGGCTGTCTGAAACGAGATCAAAGAGTACAGGGAAGTGAAACTGATACGTCGGTGAAACAGGAACTCCAAGGAGAGAACCTTTGCGAAGATATGCGTCACTGGTTGAACAGTGAGATGGATGAGTGATCTAGGACAATGAGCGAATGCTCATCGCGTTCTACCAAGATAAAAGGAGGAGCGAGAAACGAGATACAACGAGTGATAAGAAGGACGTTACAATGAAGGGAAAGAATTGTAACAGTGACCTCAGTGACTTTTAATGCTGACGCAGAACATTCTCCTTTACCCTCAAAATCCAGCTCTTCTCTACTTTTCCACTCTCAAAAGTTACCATGGACAATATACTCAGCAGGATCTATCCATGCTTTGCGAGTTTTATCGTGTAAGTATGATTAGTCCCTTCAAACTCGTTCAATTCGATTCATATCCATTTATAGTTGATGTTACTTGTCTTGACGAATCAAGTAGCCACCCCGGAGGTGGCAATTAACCCATGCCTACTACCATTATTGAAACATTGTGCTGTTGACGGTGACGATATTCTCACCCCACCTGCCAAGAGATGTGCTCTTGGCCTCTTGACTTCCACCCCTATCTCCTCCAAACATTGTGCTGGCTATGATGATGATATCCCCGCCCCACCCACCAAGAAGTGTTTCCCTACCCCCTTGACTCCACCCACCCCCTCCTCTTCCAAACGCTGTGCTGGTGGTGACGATGGTGACAATACCCTCACCCTACCTGCCAAGAAGCATGCCATTGTCCCCTTGACTCCATTCACCCCCTCCTCTTCCAAACGTCGTGCTAGCTATGACAATAATATCCCCGCCCCACCCACCAAGAAGCGTTTTCTTACCCCCCTGACTCCATCCACCCCCTCCTCTTCCAAACGTTGTGCTGGCAGTGATGACTATATCCTTGCTCCACCTGCCAAGTGCTTACTTACCCCCCAGACTCCATCCATCCCCTTCTCTTCCAAATGTTGTGCTGGTGTCAACAATGGTGACGATACCCTCACTCTACCCGCCAAGAAGCATGCCATTGTCCTCTTGACTCCATTCACCCCCTCCTGTTCCAAACATCATGCTGGCTATGACGATGATATCCCTGCCCCACCCACCAAGAAGCGTTTCCTTATCCCCCTGACTCCATTCACCCCCTCCTCTTCCAAACGTCGTGCTGGCTATGACGACGATATCCCTGACCTGCCAAGAAGCATTTACTTACCCCCCTGACTCCATTTACCCCCTCCTCTTCCAAATGTTGTGCTGGTGGTGACAATGGTGATGATGGCGACAATACCCTCACCCTACCCACCAAGAAGCATGCCTTTGTCCCCTTGACTCCATTCACCCCTTCTCCCAAACATCATGCTGGCAACAATGATGATATCCCCACCCCACCCGCCAAGAAGTGTTTTCTTACCCCCCTGACTCCATCCACCCCTTCCTCTTCCAAATGTCATGCTAGTGACAACAACGACACTCTAACCCCACCCTCCAAGAAGCATGCCCTTGCCCCCTTGACTCCATTCACACCCTCTCCCTTGAAACTTGGGTCAACTATGTCATCTATTATGCATCAACCTGCTCTCCAATCTCCTCCATCAAATGGCAGGTCATTCCAAAAACCTCTACATAGATCAGAGATGTTGTTCGATCCCACTGCCATTCATGATATACATAGGTCCGGATGTTTCCCATGTAAGTGATTCCCTTTTCTTAATGGTACAGAATTTACATTTCTCATTAGGCCAAATCTATTTTTTACTTTCTTCCGAACGAGCTGCTCTACATGATAGCAGATGAACTTGATACAGGCTCTCTTCTCACGTTGTCTCAGGTATGCCATCACTTCAGTGATATTGCGAGTCATTGCTATTTAGCAGCTGTTGATTTCCCTGGTTTGGATGGAAAAGGATGGCTTGACCTCCACCAATCCCACTGTGGTGCCCTTCTGGTTTGGAGGTGATCAACCTTATTTGTTATTCCCCAACTCTTATGGTTCACCTCCTCACAAGATACAAATGATCGTCAGTTTAATGTGTTGACAGTCTTCTTTCGATTGTTGGAGGGTATCAGGAAAATTGCAGAGGTTCATTTTTCCTTCTTCAGTGGCCCTGATAGAGGCTCTGCGGGACTTCTTTCCCTTCTAGAATCAATCAGTGCTTCAGGGTGCACTGGCCTACATTGCCACAGTCTTGAGTGGTCGCCATCGTTGCTTCAGGATATAACCATCAAAGGGCAAAGTGACTATTCTTGCAGTTTGCTGCAAGAATTCCATATCTGCACCCCGCTCCTTTTTACACCACATACTGTCGACTTAACTCTTGTGACTTTGTGTAATGCCCCTTTGCGAACTCTGGTGTTAATAAACAGTGGACTGAGCTCTTTGGACATAGTCCATCTTCTTCAGTCCACAACCTTTCCGCTTCTATCTGAGCTAAAGGTTGAAGAGGAGTCTTTTGTTAACTCTGCGCATTCGTTTCAACATTACATGTACAGGTGTTAGTTTTGGGGCACTGTAGGATGCTATGGGTGCAGATGGTGTCACCTGGTGTGTCCATTTTGTGTTCTGGCTCGACTAGGCTAACTTTCTACTCCAGGTGCCCTGCTTGGCCAATTTGGTGACATCGCAAGTCCATTTCACTGGTGTGTACAGTTTCGGTGTGTTCATGGGGTGTAGGTGAGTTGATTGGTGTGGTGGTTTCGCCGCTCAGCTTGGGTTGTCTGGGTGATTTTCTGGTAAGTTCACCCCATCTGCTCACTTGACCGCTTCGCTGACATGCTCTGGCAGTTCTCACAGCTTCGTTGGCTTGTTCCCAGCATCCTCGACACTCTCTGGCGCTCTCAATGCGTCTGCTTTGGCTCCCGGTTTGGTCAACTTGACTTGGCCCTCTTCAGGTAAGTTTCTCTCTACCTGGTGCTCCAGCCGTTGTCACTGGTGTACTGATGCGTTCTGCAACTTCTTAGGTCAGTTACTTGGGTCTTCGTTGTCACTATATGCCATCATCACGTCTGCTTTGGCCACTGCTTTGGCCGCTGCTTCGAGCTCGATGCTTGCAATACATATGTACCCTCCCTCGAGCTTGAGGCTCTGGGGGCTCTCCTATCACGTAGCAGTGTACCTGGTGACTCAGGAGGTATTGGTAGATGCCCAGGTGCATTGTCATCACCTGGTGAGATGCACTGACCATTTAGTTCAGCTGCTTCGACTGGTCGTGTGCGCATCGTTGCGCTTGCGCTTTCAATCTTGGTCCTTGCATGCTCCCCCTCAATCTGTGCATTCAGGCGCTCCCCTTTGGCCTCCTCAACGACCCCTGCATCCATGCTGCCATACGCAATGCTTGCAGTTCACTCATCAACGGTGTCTTTGCTGGTCTCGGCCTTCATCACAGCGGGTCTGTGTGCTTCATGGTATGCTTTCTGTGCGTATTCCTCTGCACTGTCCGGTGGTACGGTAGGTCCAAGGTTTTTCTTTGTCGTCATTGCATCCACTCGACTCCCTCAACTCCCCTAGGTTGCCACCTCAGTCGTTGGCCCATTCCCTTTGCACTCTCAGCTGCGTCAGGTGGCTCTGGCGGTATGTTAGGATGATATGTGTCACCCGGCATGCCTTCAGGGTCTTCCGGTGTACTGGTTGGATCTTTGTGCGATATACTCGAAGCGTTCACTTTGCCAGTGTGGAGTGGTGGTGGTGATATTGATGTTAGGTTGGGCTCGGTGGTGGTGTGTGCATGCAATGGGTTGGTGGTGCATGCAGAGTGGTTTGGTTCTCCATTATCCAGATCCTTCGTTCTGCTTTCCTACCCTGAACAACACGAGGGCAGCACCTGTGAGTGGCACTTCTGTGGGTACTCTGTGCACATCCTGTGCCTGCTGATCACCCATTCACTGCCCTATATATCGCCCAATTACTTCTGGGTATACTAAAATATATAATTATTGACATATCTTTGATGAAATTTCAAATAACTACTTTCACATAGCAGATAAGTTATTTATTCATATAACATTATTTTGGCTTGAAAAAATATTGTTTTCAAATGAGAGATAATACAATAAACAAAATAAACTTATCCCAAAAATTATTTTGTTTATGAAAGCTTTTATTGTGTATTTCTTTTTCTGATGCACAAATGTTTCAGCCAAAGTTTAAATTAGGTATTGTATTTTGGATATCCTCCAAATATAAAATATTTTGCAACTTTAAAATTAGTTATGAATATCTTTAATAATCAGAATGCCTTTTCTATTATATTTTTGGTGACTTAAAATATTGGAATCCCCGGTGTATAAGAAATCCAAGATGTATTTCTAAAATCCATTGTTGATGAAGTTATCAGGCTCTCTGAAGGCTGTTTGGCGAAGGTATGGGAGCTGGAGACGGGTGGTGGCTTGGATGTTGAAGGAGAAGAATGTTTTCTCGAAATTTTCAACCAGCTTGTCGAAAGTTTTGTCTTTGTCTTTGAGGAGTGGGTCTGCTAACCTGTTATGTATACCAGGTTTTGGCGAAGGCCACTCCTCTCTCTGTGGACAGCATCATGCTAAGGCAAGTGAAGACCTTGGTCAAGTCTTCTGCATAGAGCTTCTTGTTGATGATGAAGTAGGCCTTCATGGCCTTGATCCATCTAACTGCATCAACCAGTTTCCCAGAGAAGTCAGCTGGCAAAACAGATCGGAGTTCAGTGAGTTTTTCAGAGGACATGGGTGATGATGATGGTGCAAAGAGACTAGGTGTCTGGGAGGGTGGTGGTGGCAACAGTGGTCCCGGTATATTCAAGATCAAGACGGAGCTTTAATGGTAGAAAGCATTCGTGGAGTTGGTAAGGCTAGAGGGCTTGAAGGTGGGGCTGGGAAGTATGAAGAACCAAGGACTCGGTGGGGTGAGGGCTGTTGAATAGGTCTCTGTTCGTCGTTGTCTTCTGGAATGCGGTAAGCATGATGAAGGGCTCAGTCTCTGTGGGAAATGTTTGCTAGTGAAATGTCCTACTCCTAGATAGGAGGGACAGGGGGAGATACTAGATCTTTTGTTACACAAAGTGTACCAAAGGCAAGGACGAAGGTTGAACATTACTCATTTGACAGAGGACACTCATGAAGAGGTACGACAACATCGTCAAGAGTTCTCAAGGTGTTTACAAGGTGTGACACGAGATGTACACTTGTATTGTGCAGATCTAGTATGAGTACATCAAGTGTCGACTCTATGTATTTATAAGACCAAGACGCACAGCAATGGAAGTTCATAGAACAACATGGAATAATGGAACACTAAGTTAGCGCAAGAGAGCTGAATTGTGGAGGAAGGCTGTCCGAAACAAGATCAAGGAACACAGCAAGAAAAAACAGGTATGAGGTGAAACAGGGACCCAAAGATGAGAACCTGTATGAAGGTGTCAATGGTTGTACAGCAAAAGAGAAGAATGTCCTAGAATGATGGGGAAATGCTCATCATGCTCAGTAAGGATCATAGGTAGGACGAAGAAGAAGATATGTCGAGAAAGAAGAAGAATATGACGATGTAGGGAGAGAATTGTAACACAATGCACCACATGAGGCTTGTGACAAAGCAGTGGCTGTGGCATACACCACTGATGGACTTTATAGCATATTTCTTACTGAGCATGCACCTAAGGATGCAGAGGTAAAGGCTGTGAGACAGAAGCTACAGGCTAGTGAACATATCTAGCTACTAGTTGTTTCCACTACTATTTGTTATGATATGCCTTTGATTTGTTCATTCTTCGTTGTCTAGCTTAGTGATGCACATTGGCCAGCATACTCATCCATCATAGTCCTGGACTCTGTTGGGCTTTGACACATGTGCCACTGGTGACCAGTGACTGCCTATGTCCCCTACACTCTGTCAGTGTACAGAGCATCTAGCACACTCTGCTGTCCTGATTGCTGGATACTGCCGGTGTCTGCATTGGTCTGGTGCACTCTGCTGTCCTGATCACTGGATGCTGCCAGAGTTTGTGCAAGTCTGGTGTGCTTCACCTGGATGCTGCTGGTGTCTGTGTTGGTCTGGTATACTCTATCATCCTACACTGAGCAACAAAACTGTTGCAATGTTTGGTAGTTTTGTAATGTTTGTGATGTAGTATGTCATTGTCTGGGAATTCTGCTTAGCAGTAGGGAAGCGAAATGGAGTAGACACTCTTGGCTATCTATAGCACTTTAGGTCATGTGATTAGGTTCAGAGACCACAGAGATATGACCATTTTAATCTACTCATGTTATTGCAACAGTTTTGTTGCTAGTCTGATAAACATCCAAATCAAGATCTTACAAGCTATTTTTACCCAAGTAATGAGTCATGTGATGTATATGAAGTTCAACATAGTCCAAAAAAACCACAACACCACTCTTTCTTCACTACTACCATCATGAAATCCCTCTCTATTGACCAAACCAATCAAATCATCTCCTTCTTGGATTTGGGTCAATCTACTCACCAAATATCATTTGCTACTGGTGTCAACAACTCCACTATCAGCAGAATACACTCCAAACTTTGTCCCAACCTTCCAAAATCCTCTGGTGGTCATTCCTCCATTGTTACTCCCACTGACATACAACATCCCATTCGACTTATTGGAACTGGAAAGGCTGAAAATGCTGTCCAAGTTACCAAAACCCTTCAGGATATCAAGAACCAACCCATTTCATCCCAGACTATTTGTTGTCACCTTAGGAAGGCAGGAATGAAGGCTGTAGTGAAGAAGGAATGCTCTCTTCTTAAACCATGTCATAGGAGAGCAAGGATAGACTTTGCTTTGAGCCACCAACATTGGACTATAGAGGACTGGAAGCAAGTCATATGGTCAGATGAGACCAAAATTAATTGCCTTGGCTCAGATGGCAAGAAGTGAGCTTGGAAAAAGACAGGAGAAGGCCTAAGTGATAGGCTTGTACAAGAAACAGTTAAGTTTGGAGGGGGAAGTTTGATGATGTGGGGCTGTATGACTTGGGAAGGGATTGGAATAGCTTGCAAGATTGATGGTAAGATGGATGCTAACCTTTATGTGCAGATCATGGAGAAGGAGCTGCAACAAACTCTGGAATATTTTGACAAAACTCCAGATGACATTATCTTTCAACAAGACAATGACACCAAGCATACCAGCAAAGTGGCCAAGCAATGGTTCATTGACCATGGATTCCAGGTTATGATATGGCCTGCTCAACCTCCAGACCTCAACCCTATTGAACATGTCTGGTTTTTGCTGAAAAGAATATTGGCAGAGTATCCGGAGCCACCAAAGGAGATTACCAAACTTTGGGAGAGAGTGCAAGTGGAGTGGGAGAAGATTGAGGTGGTAGAGTGTCAGAAATTGATTGAGAGTATGCCTAGAAGGGTCCAGGAAGTCATCAAGGCCAAAGGAGGATACACTTCATACTAGATACCAATACCCCTAATACCAGCAACAAAACTGTTGCAATGACATGAGTGGATTAAAATGGTCATATCTCTGTGGTCTCTGAACTTAATCACATGACTTAAAGACTTATAGATAGCCAAGAGTGTCTACTCCATTTCGCTTCCCTACTGCTAAGCAGAATTCCCATACAATGACATACTACATCACAAACATTACAAAACTACCAAACATTGCAACAGTTTTGTTGCTCAGTGTACATGAAATCTTCTCACAATTAATTCTGTTTTTTCCCCCACTATCTACACCACTCGCAACACAAGATGGTCACTTGTGCCACTCCTTTAGTCTTAGGATTACTGTAATCTGTCCAACAAATGAAGGAGTGAGAAAAATAAAGAAGTGGGTGCAATGTCACTCAGTCAGGGATGTATGTGATTTTTCATATGCCTTCTAGTGACCATTTGTTGATGATCAATTAGAGATAACTATCCTGTTCCAGGTTTTGCCCTATGGGTACACTTTTTGTCAGTGCTGGTGTCCCCAGTCACTTTGTTTGTCCACGTTACATTAACGGATTGGTTATCTAGGCAACAATAGCCACATTGTCATTGGAAATTATCCTCTCATGAAATGGCCCAGAAAATATTAGTTTCGTCGCCTCAGAACTGCCTGTTTGTGTGCTACCCTGAAAGTGTGTACTATGTCTGTGAATATCACCATGTCATATATCCCTACATACCCTGTAGTACTAGTGGCTATTTGTTAATACTTGTCTCTTCTTCTGTGTCTTGGCACTTGCCAATGAAGTAGTTAGTATACGTTTATCTGAGCTTATTCGTGTGTACAAATATGAATCGCTCTACAATATAAGCACGTGGCACTGGTCCACAAAGCTTATCCCAAATAGGCAGGCACTACAGAATGGCTGTTTGTGGCTTTGTGTCTCTTTCCTACTTTCCATGTTCAATAACACACCATATCAGGTGTCTGGTATTCAGGTGAGGTTGCGTTGCATGCAGAACAACATATATGAATCTGTCAACTCGTAAGTTACATATTTTTTATTTGCAAGTATTGCCAATCCCCCATACATAAATTCCTGTCTGTTAAACGACCTGCAAGCATGGTCATACATGCTTCAATGGGCTGCAGATGACATAGGATTCCCACAGCTGGTCTACGTGATGACTAGCTCATTTGGTCAACACTACATACCCTCCAAGTGGAAACCCATATATGATCAAGTCTTCACATTTTCTGATCCAGGAGAAGATATTGAAGATGCTCGTCGTGTTACACTCTCTGTTGTGGCCATTGAAGAAGCAATGGCTTCCCGTTTCATTTCATAGGCTGGAGCCCCAGAAGGCTCTTCCACATCTACTGGTGTTGTTCCTCTGATGATTGACAGCAGAGGAAAAGGAAAACACAAGGCAACCAGTGACTCACAGTATTCTTAAATGAGGAAATGAGTCCAGTTTGCTAATGCCTCCCACTTTCTTGATGTCGAAGCAGGAGTCAAGGATGAAGACGAAAATGAAGGTTCCCAGGAAGAGGAATTGAGTGAGTCATTTTCTCTGTTCCTGTTTGTATGCTTACCCTTTCCCAGGAGATTTTATTGTTTAGGATGCAAACAATCCAGATACTGCATCCCAACAATGCCTAATTTTGATCGCACGATTTTATCCAGTAGCAGGTCCTTTGACCTATCACCAAAGAGTTGGAGAGATTACAAGAAGGTTCATGCCCTCCACAGTTCATGGCCTAGATGATGCTGAGTTTAATAGACAGTATGATGAATTTTTCGGCATCCTCCCCAACACCAACAACAAGAAACTAGACGAGATTAACAATGTGAAGGTCTTGGATGATGCTGGTATATGGGAGGGGATTAGGGATTGGATGTTGGGGAACAGCACCACATTTGCACATATGGATGGCCAATTCCACCCATTGGAGAGGGTGAGAACACCCCTTTCCGAGTTCTTGTTAGAGCCCATGGAGAGCTTTGCTTCTGGCTTGTGGGTGATCAACAACAGCGATTGTGTTGCTATGCACAATTACAGCCCCAAACTCACTGGTTAATACTATGCATTGCCACCACTTAATCAAACATCCAGTTCACAGGTTTCTTTTACACCCTTATGTTCTCAAGTCATTGGAATCATTCCGTGCTATGTTCCAGATCACCCCTGGCTGGAGAGATACCTATATCAGTCACCTTGTCAAGACAAAAGTATCCTCACCTTTCGAACAAGGAGAGGAAGATGTACCACATGGTAACTTGGCAGTTCATCTCACTGCTTGGGTGAAAGGAGCAAAACTCATGCAAAAGATCATTCCAGAAATGTTGTTACAGATCTATTATCCAGTAAAGAAAGGCACTCTTTGCATGGTGACCCAGGACTTGGACAGAGGGGAGTCGATAGGCTTGGTGTTGTTGGTAACAAAAGTGTCCCTCAAAGAGAAGATGGTTACTGTCCAACGGCTTGATGGCACTCCATCCTTGAAGAATTACTTGCTGTTATGGTAGTCAAAATCACATAGTCAGCATCAATATTATTGTTTTCAATTCCTTCCATCACTTCCATGACATACATGCTGGTAATTGACTGTGTTTGGAACTGCCATTGAGACTCTGTTGGAATGTGGATTTGTCCCTTCTCACACAATTCTCTTAGCCTTTTGGTATTGATGAGGAGAGCGGGGGAGACCGTTATGTATGCAATCCTCCTTAATGCCTATTGTTGATGAAGGAAGATTGTTACATATTCATGTCGGTGGGGGTACCTGTACACCTACACAAAGACAACAGGTGATTTCTCTAACTTGAATGGGGCGATTTTTGTTACACCTGGGATTATTGTACAAGGGGTCATGGATATTTGTGTGGAGGTATTGACTTCTTGGGGGATACCCTGGCATGCCACTAACTATAAGAAGTTTTGTGCATAAGCTGCTAGATACTTATAATCACAAACTGGTAGGGAGTCAATATCCTGGCTGACATCACCACTGAGCTAGAGGCTTGTCTGTGCCAACCAAAGCTGGTCTGAGGAAGGACATACTACCAATTTTTTGAATGTCATGTGAAATATGATCCAAGCTTGTTGATCAGAGGTAGTGATGCCGTGGCCCAGCCCAAAAGCCCTGAGCCGGCAAAGCTGAGCCCCAAAAAGCCTGGCTGGGCCAAGCTGTGTTAGTGGCCTATTGCAGCTTGAAGCCCAGCTTGATGTTTTGAGAAGCCACAAGCTTAGCCAAGCTGGGCCCCAGAAGTCCTGAAGCTGTGAGAAATTGTGCTGCTCCTCATGCTGGAAGGAGCTATTAACTATAAATGGTATATAAGTGCAAAAACTTATTCTTGTTTCACCTCTTCTGCCAATCAGATTCAATCGCTTATTTGCCATTATTAAATAGCTATGCCTGACATCAAAGAACAGCCATGCCAGCCTAAACGTAACACCACAGCATCTGCATGTGTAACATGTGCCAGCAACACTGCTGACTCAGAGCTGTCTTTCCACCAGAGAGCTTATGTGGCAGGCAATGCATCACTCATGCCAGGTGGACCTGGTGAGTCTGGTGAGGCAGGCACAAAATGGACTCGCAGAGTCCACGATTCTGCCTCGCTCTCTGCAGAGTCTGAAGCCGAGAGTCCCCCAAAAAAGAAAAACATGAAAGGTATGGCTTGAATAAATCCGATGATGACTGATACCCTATGGGACCTTACACAAGCCAATGCCACTACAGATGGGCTCCCTACTGGGATAAACTAGTCAAGCTGGGACGGGCTGAGCACACTCAAGACATTGATGCGCACTTCTCTGCTCTATATCCAAACTCAAGTGGGAAGAAGGTTTGGGATTGTAACACTTGCAGGTGCATTATCTGCTCTTTGAATTGCAAAATCTTTGTTCACCATCTACATACTGTACTAGTAAACAACTCAGGAAACATGTTACTATTGTGGTGGGTGTGTTTTCGTGCACCCTTATCCTCGTGCTCATTGTTTCAATGGCAAATAGGGCTATCATATACTCTCACCCACTCATTAGCCCCCTCCTTGTGTGTGGTGGGGGGCATGCCATTGTGCACCCCTGCCCTCACACCTGTCATGTCCTTAGCCTTGTCTTCATGGTGATGCAGAGGTGCAATGGCTAGCCTGCACATCAGTGTTCTTGTCAGCTATGGTATATTGATCCATCCCTCGTTACTGTGGCAGTAAAAGTGGACATACCTAACTACCTCACTCTCATTGTTGCTGTGTGGTGATAAAACATCACATCTTGCCTTCCTTGCCATCAAGGTGCGCCGTGACACTACCATTGCCCTTGCAGTGGTGTGATGATTGAGCAATGGTTACGTCACCATTGTTCAGTGGGGTTTGGTGTTCTGCAATGCTGACTCATGCCTTGACTATCAATGTCAGTGCACACTTTGGGAATTTGATGCCATTGTATTGTATGAAAGCAGAGCACAATATTGTATAAGGTAATTTATAACTAGAAGTGAAAGGCCAAGGGATCAGCAAACCTTGTTTATATGCATGGAAAAGGATTGATTAGTATTAACATGCAAATGAGGTGTGATTTGTGCATCACAAAGCATGCTAATTGTAGGGACATGAGCATAGAATTGGAGTACAGAAAGATAACAACATAAGTATGGTAATACATGAGTGCAAAAGAAAAGCAGCATTAGTGGATGAGTGTGTGAAGGATACATAAAACTAGAGGTGTAGTAGCAACACGAACATGTTTGAAAAAACTGGTAGTGTAGGTAGGAGGCGCTTGCAACACTTCAAGGTTGCGAACGTATGCAAAGTAAATGTACAACTTCTTGGCTTTGATGTAGTGGTGGATGTGGTCGCAGTGATAGTGGTGTGGTGGCAGTGGGTACACTGTTTTGCACTGTTGCCCTCGTCATCAGTGCTGTGGTGGTGGGCGCACAGTTGCATACCCCCATCCTTGTTGTTGTCGTAGTGATGGTGGTGGTTGCACAGGTGCACCATTTTGCTCCATTGCCCTCATTAGCGATGTGGTGATAGATGTGCCATTGCATACTACCCTTGCTCTCATTGTTGTCATTGTGATAGTGGAGGTGGCAGTGGGTGTGCCATTCTCCACTGTCCCCTTCGTCATTGGCACTTTGGTGGTGGGTTGCGTGCCCTCACCCTCGTAGTGATGGTGGTGGTGGCATAGGTGTGCTGTTTACTCAAGCATGGCATGGCAAGGTGTTTCACCATTTATAGTATATCCAGGCAAATGTTCAATACCAGCATTGAGAACATGAAGTTAATCTTTTATCAAAGGGCAGGGAAAAACATCAACATTTACAACATTATACTCCTCAGGCCACTGTGTGATAAATGGATTGTGAGCAAGGTGGTCAGAATGATTGTTACGTTTCCACCACTGGTGAAAAGGATGCAACAATGCATATACCATGACCACACTGATGAAATAGTGCGCACACCACACACATGATGAAGACAATGAGGATAGCCCAGCACTATGCCCATCAACACGAAAATACACGGCAACTCACAGTGAGGAGGACAATGGCATGGGCTCCACCCAGGTGACAAGGTTAGTGAAAGCAGCACAACAGCACATGGACCTTGACCACCATGGTGACGATGAGGGCAACACAACTGCTTGTCCACTGCCAGCACCCTAACAATGGCAAAGTGGCACAACAGCCCATGCATCATGGCCACAATGATGATGGCAGCAGCAGCAAGGGTGGCAAGGACAGCACAGGTTTGCCAGGACCAGAAAATTGACAACACACAGCCACAATTGTGACCTTGTATAAACAAGGTAATTTGAGACTCATTCACAAACAATCCTCACTTATGAAATATATTTGTGTATATTTGTACTGTATTCCTTTTAAGCAAGTCATGGCTTTGATCAATCTTTTTCTTGCCTTCATGTATATCCCATAAGAGATTAATCTGAATAGTTGGAGTGCATGTTAGTGCCAGGTTACATCACCTAGTCACCAGTGCAATGCTGGTGGGTATCTTTTGTGAGGTTTAAGGCTTTGTCTCCTTGTCTTCGTAAGTGATCTTCTTTTTCTATAGGTTTCCTCCTCTTCTATAAAATGCATTTCAAGGTGTTGAATACACCTGTTGTCACACCATACCTCCATTCAGCACACTTGTTACTCTCAAGTGAATCAACACGTTGAATGTGTGCCATTTGCACTGTACTGTTTGCGACACTGTTTGTTTCCTTTGTTTTGTTGTATCGGAGCACACATCCCCACAGAGCAAATTCAAATGGGTGTAAGGCTCTCTGGACTCCTGGATTCCTGGAAGGATTACACAACACACAAGTCACTCTCAAGCAAATTCAATATGTCAAACGCGCGCTGTTTAACCCCAGGTATTCCTTGGGACATCTTTCTCATCTTTTGGTGTTTTTATATCCCTTGCTATCTTTTCTACATGCATGTTGCTCCTGGCCCAATTTAATATGTGGACATCATTCAGTTTGCCTTGCTTTTTGGTAATTAAAAATGTGACAAGTAACAAAACAAAAAAAGATGGTATATTTGCAAGTGGTGAAACATCAACAAGTGGGTGTCACATTCCTGATTATTTTAGTGTTACATTTCTTCAAGTTATACACCATGCAAGGAAATACTTTCCAACCCCTGGCAGTCCAGGCCAGTTGATGCCAAACTTCCCAATGGTGAGTCCTGGGCTGAGCTCTCCCCATTTCTTTATACTGGATTTCTTTACTTGTCCTGTTCTGGTGTTGGTACTCAGCTGAAAATTCCCACTAAAAATCCACTTACTAACATAGCAAGAATTACACCATTTGGTCTGCTTAGGTATGTTTCAACACAACTCACTGGCCCTTCTTTTTCTCCATTAAATCATTTTGTCTGGACTTTAACTTACAATTTCTGATGTGGATAGGACCACTGAGTGACTTGACCAGTTTCAAAGAAGAAGAAGCTTTCAAATCACAGATCCCTGACTCCCATGAAGTGGGGGAGGGTTTTTGTGGATCAGGAATTTTTTCATTGTGCAGCTTCTTTGGTGTATTCCACCACCGGATGACTAGAATGAAGAGTGGAAACTATGCTTTGCGATATGATAGTGAGGGCAGTGTAGAAGGGTAAGTACAATAATCATTGTTTTGTGTTTGTAAATGCCTACATAAGTGAAAAGTGGATCATAGTGACAAGGGTGTTTTAGCAAAATGATAGAATAGTAGAAATAGTTCTTGGTAGACCCAAAAAATAGTCAAAATAGTAATGAGATCTACTAGTAACTAGTAGGTCTCATTACTATTTGCTATCTCAGTTATTCTGACTATCCACCATAGAAACAGTACAAATAGCACATAAATAGCACAGCTAGAATGTTGTCATTTTCCTGATGCTCGATGTGATGGTGCTTGTACCAAGCAGTCGAGACGCAGAGATCCAGTCCTCACAGGCCATCAAGGTGACCTGGTGGGTGAACATCAAGGAAACACCCATGGGCAAGATCAAGCTCAAGGGTCTTGAAATACAGGAATGGTGGAAAGAGCAAGAACAGCAAGAAGGAGAGCGCTGAGAGAGCGCATAATGGCCCAGTTGGAGACAAGGAGAAGCCAGATGATGATGTCTATGCTCAGGAAGGCCTTGGAACATTATAATATAATACATTTGCTCGTACTCTACATATCTGCTATACATTCCCTCATATATCGCATGTGAATGAATATATACATGGGGCAGTGCAAAACATACAGTTAGGTTGTGTGTGATGACACAATACCCATCTGCTGGGGGATCCAGGCAATTGCACATCCTATTTGTTATGATTCTGTGACAATGATCTTGAAGAAACATGTTGGTATATGGAAATTGGTGGATCCTGAATGCCTGGAGGCTACCCTTCTAGGCAATCTTCCAGCGTGTCTTCCAATATAACTTCTCGTTTGTCTGCCTGTTTATCTTCCTCTATCAAAGGCTGCCCTTGTAGTCAACAGAACATGAATAGATCATCAATGGCCCTAATCAATAACCCATCACGAGTACTGGCAAGCCTAGTCATTCCGATGAAATTTACACCCACTGGGTATCATGCCTCCCCAATCCTTCCTGCCCAGTTGAAGTCAATTATCATGAAATCCTTCTCATCTTCCTCCAACACCATGATATTTGTGTCTCAGATATCACCATGGACAAAACCAGTCTGATGCAGCGAGTCCAGGATTTCTTCTATTCCATGCAAAACAGAGGGAAGTGGTGCATGCTGGTGCAGCATCCTGTAACCTCAGAGAAGATCCATGATCACCATGAACCAGCTGCCAGGGAGCTTGTTCAGCCCCTGTAAACCTGGAGCATGTTGTTAATCTTGGAAGAATTTGTACACAATGGGTAAATAAGATTGAGTGAACTTGACAAAAATGTCACCATTGTCCTGCCTTGCCTTGAAGACAAGCTTTCCCAGGTCCAAGTATTCCGCATATTCGAAGGCTTTGTTGATGCTGTAAAACTGGTAGCTTGTTGGATGCAGGAACAGTTGCAACTGATCAGCACTGAGATTTCCACACATTTCTGGCAGTTTCTCATAGTGGGCCTCTCAGCCGTACGATAGCCCTACAGAAAGCGGCCAGGTGATGTGCTATGAAAGGTTGGATAATTTGGTCAGTGGTGTAATATTTGAATGAGATAGGGTCCATTAGGAGTTGTATTGAAGGACACAAATTCCACACGGCAGCAGAGAACTCAATATATGACCCTGCAGAAAAATACTGAGTTCATCAGAAACTTCAGGGAACAGAAAAACCAACCGAAAATGATCAGGAGGATGCATGGTAGGGTGTCCTCATAGTGTGTGATGGTTGTTTCTCTTGTAGATTCCAGGTAGTATCCAATGGCTTAAAAGTAGGGTTCTGCTGAAGTACTCCCGACCTCATTCTTGTATTCAACAATCACATAGCGATGCTTGTTGACAATGAGGGCTGAGTCCATTGAATATGGGGCTTTATCTGACAGATGGAATGGAGCATCATATTTTGTGAACACCTCGGTAATCTTGTGAACACACTCAGCTTTGTTTCCATACATTTCTAACATAGCTTTTGCAACATCTACAGCGAACAGATTATCTGTCTGTGTTGGTTCGATATTCTGGCAATTATCAACGAAGCAACCAAAGATAGGTTGGAGTAGGGTTGGGGGAATGGTATCCTCTATGGAGTTAGGACAACCACAGGGTATAGCTTTTTCTGTCGACCATTGCCAGGTTCTGAAAGAATTCAGGACTCCAGTACAGGAAGGTCTCTGTCTTGGGATGCATTTTAAGAAATTTGCATGAGCAATTGCAACAGGATGATTTATTTTAACACTGTGGCTCACTAATGGGGGAGCTTTCTGTACTTCTGTAGGTCATGTAAGTACATATATGTGATGATATCTTGATCAAGCTTACTTTCACTAAGTGCTTGGTCTTGGACAATAATGCACAGTAGCTCAGAAAGAGCTATGATAGCTCACCAAGGACTGTCGAGAGTTTGGTCCTTCCACTGAGACTAGTACCCAATGTTGTATTGCCAAGAACTTCAGCAAGATTACCTCTCTCCTGCACCGAGACCCTGAAGATATCGATATTCTTGGCAACAGCACTTAAACTATCCTTCTTGATTAGGCTTTTGAGGCTGTTGACAGTGTCTCTCCTTGTAGTCATGATAGTAAATAGATCAAGATTATTTGACCCCCAAATCCAATACTGAATAGGCAAAGACATGGTTAAAACTGAAACAACATAAGCAAGGCGATTGGATTAAAAAAACTACATACCAATAGCTACAAAATGAAGCAGGCTCTCGGGACTAAACAGTGCAAAGCATTCCAACACAGACTGTTTCATGTTCAACACTTTCAAATCAAAAGTTTTAAGGAAGTCAAACAAGTTAAAAAGCTCGTCCTCATGGGATATGGTTGGAAATTAATACAGGGTAAGGTTCCTTGCTGGATAGTTCTTGAAATCCACGTTATTGGACATCACTACTTTTTTCAGTTGTTGAATCGTATCCCTGCCAAAAATCAGGACATCTTCAATTTGATTGGTTAGATCACCATAAACCCAATAATGGAGTGTGACTGCAACAGAAGTATCAGTATGGCAACATAATAATGAGACCCAGTTGCTCACTTTGCTGAGGTCCATCAACAACGATTACACAGTTTAGAAGGCTGTTTATTTCTTTTATTGGAGTAAATGAGTTGAGGTGTGTCTCCTCAACCAGTGGAATAGATAATTTGGGTTTACAAGTGGTGTAGAGGCAGAGATCTTTTGCAGGCACATTCTCAAACTCCCTAATGTTTGCCCTGATGGATTCCTGAAGTTCTGAAACCAACGCGGTTCTTGTGACCTTGATGGTGAATATGTTTTTCTCATCATCACGATACACCCAGCAGTGGCAAATAACTTGTGTGCCCATGGTTTTTTTTCGCTTTGACATGCTGAAGTATTTCTAAACTCTGCACACACACTGCACCACTTCTTACCTGAAATGGAAATTTATTGACTTTTTCCCACTACGTTAGTAAGCAGGTTTTGTGTGGAAGTTCCCTTAAATCACCACCTGGTGGGTACCAAATTTCAGAAATGTGGAAGCTATTACAATTCTTTTGCTCTATCATCACATTTTTCTTCTTACCCGTCGTATCTCATTCTTCGTTCTTCCCACGATTCTCACTGAACGTGATGAGCATTCCCTCATCGTTCTTGATCGCACCTTTTTCTTGTTGTATAACCAATGACGTGTAATTCCACACAGGTTCTCACCTTCAAGTCCCTGTTTCACCTTCATTTCTGTTTTACCTCACTATGTTCTTGATCTTGTTTCGGACAGCCTCTCTCCACAGTTCGGCTCTCTTGTGCTGACTTAGTGATCCATCATTCCATGCTGTTCTACAGCTTTCCTTTGCTGCGTGTTTCAGTCTTATAAATATGTAGAGTTGACACTTGATGTACTTATACTTGATCTACACAATACAAGTGTACATCTCGTGTCATACCTTGTGAACCCTTGAGAACTCCTTGATGACATTGTTGTACAGCTTCGTGAGCGTCCTCCATCAAACGAGTAACGTTCAAACTTTCGTCCGTGCCTTGGTACACTCGTGTATCAGAAGCAACGAAAAGTCTGGGAAGCGTCAGGACTCAGGAGCCCATGTTTTGACAGATCTGCTGGATTATTGAGACAATGAAGTGTCATTCATGGTCACAGTTGGTATATGATGCACAGGGACATATCATATTGGTTGCTTACGTACTTATCTAGACTTAATCCACAGCCAAAATTGGTGCTGACAGTCATGTGTCTGTGGAAATCCATGCAACATGACCTCATAGACAGGTTGGTTACCAAACTAGCTGGTAGCCTAGCTGACAAACTTTTATTTCCAGCATCAATCTGGGCTGCTTGTAGCTCCACTGGATACAAACCTGACCAAGTTTTGTATTGACCACATACTTGAAGCAGAATTAATGTGTCACATATCTGCTGGAAGTCGTGATAGACCTGTGTGGCAGTACTTCCCACTGATAATTATGATTTATAATTTCTATCTACCTTTCACGATGATGGCTATGATATACACTTAATACTATGACAATATAGATGAGATATGCATCACATATGTCATTACCAGCAATATAGGTTGGTTATTTGTCACACTTGCTTGATATATATGTCTCAGAATATGTGCCCCAGGATGGGCTGAACCAGCCCACAACACATATAAGACACTCATATGCATTTTGTCAATTCTTGGTATACTAATCTAATACACTAATACTACACGGTAGTCCAATGGCTTCAATTCCCATCACCACTGTACTACAACCAGGCGGGCAGGAGGCCGTGCAGTGGTACTTTTTGCACACAAAACTCTCTCTCCTCATCGTCACATGGTATAACAGTAGTGCAGCATCACACAGCCCCACCTGCTTCATTGTCACCTTGTCATGGGGGCAATGTCCCTGTTGCCCTGCTTGTTGAGGTAGTGGTAAGAGTACCATTGTGCCACCTTTGTGATGGTGGTGCTGTTAGACCTTCTCGCCCAACTGCTGGTCTCAAGCATGGATCTGTGGAATGTGAGACGAGAAGGCAAACGAGGTGCAAAAGACCTATGATTTAGATGGATCCTGGTCTTGGCGTTATTGTTAATGGTATTGGAGGACTAACCTTGGTGATAATACATGAAGTCAAGTAGTCACATGACAAGTTGGACTTGAAAAACCTCTAAGTTTATCTTTAGAGCAGCATGCTGACAATGATGCACTGGGCAAGGGAAATGAGCAATGATTGCACAACTTCGTACCACCACTTTGTGGAGAGAACACAGAGGACTGTGAGCACACCCACCTATTTCCTTACACTGCCCTTCCCACTCCATCCATCCACACGCCATCTACTCATTCTCTGCTTGTCATCACCATGTGGCATGGGACTGCACAACAGCATGCCACCACTCCACCATGATAAGGAGATGGCATGCCAACAGAGCTGTACAAGACGTGCCCATTGTCACCGTGATGAAGACGGCAGCAGCAAGGGCAACGAGGGAGTGCAATCATGCACACACCCAACCTGGGTACCAGGGGGTCACAACACTACACTGACACCACTATAACCGCTGTGACAAAGATGGCAAGGATAGGAGGACAGCACATGTGGAATGTGTACCACCCGCAAGACGACAAGGACCAGGGCTGTGCAACAGTGCACCTACCCCCCACCTGGAAGGCAGAGGAGTGTGCAAAAGCACACTAGGATGGCAGAAGGGGCACCATGGTGTATGGGATGCACACCATCCCAACTGCCTGACCCACAAGACGAGAACAAGGGTATGTGGGGGCACAACGGCGCACCCACCACTGCAATACCAACAGCAAGGATAGGCAGCAGCAAGTCTACTCTTACCACAATGATGAGAGCAAGGGAGCATTTCAACATGTGTACTTAAGTAGCTTTTGCAATCATATATGTTTCCAAAAGCATGAAGAGTACTGCAATACCAACAGCAAGGATAGGCAGCAGCATGTCTACTCTTATCACAATGATGAGAGCGAGGGAGCATTTCAACATGTGTACTTAAGTAGCTTTTGCAATCATATATGTTTCCAAAAGCATGAAGAGTACAAAAAGTCCCCCCAGTAATGTGTGGTGAATTTGCTGATTGGCATATAGTGGCACAAAACTATATATACTGGGTACATATGTAGACTACACCATTGTGGCAAAGTATTGCACCAACAACAGGGTGTTCTCTTCCAAATGTTGGACAGAAGTATGCAGGACATAATACCCCATGATATTTTGTGATTATGTCGCAACTATTCTATGCATATGCTTGGAACAAATGAACCCAAGCAGTATTAGGCTAGCTTTGCTCTATATGAATAGGTCACAGTGGACAGGAGTAGCAGAATAGTGGGATTTGTGGATGTCCCAATTCCTGAACTGATCAAGTGGATGAGTAACCAAAGACACACAGGCATTCCTCCCTTGCTCTTTTTCTTCTGACGTTGTACCACTATGATCCTACCTTCATTCACTGAAATGCTTTCTTCAGTCATCTTTGTAACATCAGAAAATGTGATTTTGGCAGGAGGTATACAAATTGTGTTGTGTGATAATCTACATGGTGCACAAAACCACTTAACATTGATGGCCAGAATGGAAGCATGGATGCAAATTCATACACACATACTTAACTAATCTCACTTAGGTTACCAATAATTGTTGTTCAACAGACTAAAGCTCAATACCATGAGAACACATTTCAGACAATTCAACATTTCACTCTATCATAACTGTAAGTTAGACAGTGCTTCGTTGTGAAAAAAAAGTAAATATAGGCTATTGTACCAAGGTAAAATGTACAAAAGACTGGCACATCAAGTTACACAGCAGATTCTTCACAATTGCTGACAGTTATTTTAGTAACGGCAAATCCAATCCAAATGGAATGCAATATGTCATCTAGAGAGGTGAAGCACAAACCTTCACCCATCCTCCTTCGACTTGAAGGCTCAAAAAAAGAAGAAGAAGTCGATATTGACTTGCGATGGTGGATAGGAAATGTGTCATCTCCAAAAAAGAGAACAAATAAAAACCCACCAGAGGAGATGAGGATCAGGAGATAAGAAACAAACATGAAAGAAAGGGGTAAAGGAAGCAGGATGACATTGTGTCACAGCCACAGAGTCATTAATTACAAAGTGTAATGCTGAGTTCACAGAAGTGGTCCTTATCCTTTGCGCTGAACTTGAAATTGGAGTTGAACTGGCTGTTGGACACTTGAAACGTGAAGAACGGGACACCTGGAAAAGCTTAGGAGTTGTTACATGAAGTGTACCAAAGCAAGGATAAAGGTTGAACGTTACTCATTTGACGGAGGACGCTCATGAAGAGGTACGACAACATCGTCAAAGAGTTCTCAAGGGGTTCGCAAGGTGTGACACGAGATGTACACTTGTATTGTGTAGATCAAGTATAAGTACATCGAGTATCTATTCTACGTATTTATATGATCGAGTCATGCAGCAATAGAAGGTTAAAGAACATGATGGAAGGTTGGAATACTAAGCCAGTGCGAGAGAACCGGACTGCAGAGAATAGCTGTCTGAAACAAGAACAGGAAGTATAGTGAGGTGAAACAGGAACGAGGGCGAAACAGGAACCCAAAGGTGAGAACCTGTGTGAAGAGATACCTTACTGGTTATACAACAAGAAAGAGGTATGATCAAGAACGATGAGGGAATGCTCATCATGCTCAGCAAGAACCATAGGAAGGACGAAGAACAAGATATGGCGAGTTAGAAGAAGGACGTGACGATAGAGAGAAAGAATTGTAACAGGAGTCGTCAACATGTGTTGACATCGATCGGGCAGTGGTGAAAATGAACACTTGCACAACCAAGATAGCTCCTGAAGAGTACATAGATAAGGAGAAACATCAGTTTGGCATCTGTGTTTCAAGCATTCACACCATGCATCATTCCAGCCACTCACTGGGTTAGTGTTAACGATGCGAGCAGCTACAAGACCTCGATTCACACTTGTAACATACCTTGGGGATGGCTATTCTACAAGTGATATGGCCATTGTTTTATTGTGCTCATGTGTGCACCATCTTGCATGTGCAAACCATAACCATTAACCCTGTCAGGAAATGCAAACTGGCCCAAATGTATGCAAGTCTCCGGCTGATCATACACTGTGATTATCTGCTTGGGTAATGTTTCTCCTAGTAGATAAATTGCCTATAGTCACTTCAATACTAGCTACATAGGCTCCGAAATCTCATTGGCTGTGAGCTGTGAGGACAAAGTCCTAAAGAGAACCTATCTCCTGAGGACAAAGCTAATATTGAACATACATCTGGCCTTATCATTTTGGAAGCCATTGAGTCACATGGGTGGACAGTGGACTTGAATCAGTGCGGGGAAGAGTGCCTAAGCCAGGCTTGTGCAGATACCAGACACTGTTTGTTGTTCATTGTTTCATTCTTTTTACCAGCCTATATTATGTTTAAGAAGTATGGAAAGTGGTAGGAAGCAACCGAAAGGTAGCAAGATCACAGTTCCGAAGTGATCACACTATGTGGATTTTGGTGAATGCTCAGATATGTATGAACCCGTCTGTAAATGTGATTGGTGTGTGAGTATCAGGCCCAGTTAGCATCTGCCGTATCATGTCTCTTTTTTTCCAAGTTTTTAAAGTTTTATAAAATTCTACATATCAAAATGGACTCTTAAATAAATGGGTGGAAAAAAAGAGACATGATACAGGAGATGTGACTGGGTCCAATGCTCATGTGCAAACCCTCAGCTTTGTTTTGGTGCCAAGCACAGATCCTTTAATGGCAAAGTTTTGATTGTCAAGCTGTTAGAAAACATAACATTATGGACCATCAGGTCGCAGTATTTCTGCCTTATGGAAGGCTGTATTTGTTGCTAGTTACACACGACCAGAGGGTATAAGTACATAGACACTGGGGTAGATCTTGGCCTGTTTGCCATGCAGGTTCATTCTTCACTTCTCTATATCAGAATTTCAAACTCATGCCAGTGAATGATGGTCAGCTTTGTGTGTGCCATAGCTGCAATCTTATGTTTGACAACATCAATTCTTGGAAATTCTCTGATTTCTCTCAAGACATTTGAGTGATCCATAATTGAAACCTCAGCAATTGGTACCATTACATGTCAACAATACCAAACAACTCAGAGCATAAAAGTGTGTAAAATACAACTGACCTATTGATAATACCTGCTTTGATTACCCCTTACCTTACGCAAATCACCAAATTCCACCTCCCATCCGTTCATCAGACTATTCATTGAGTGAAATGGAAGTCATACAAGGAATTAAATGTTTGGTATGTCTTGCCAGAGATTCACACTTATGAACACGAAACAGGTGGTAAATACAAACGATGCCAAGCACAGATCTTTTGGATCAATGGCATTGCAAAGCAGATCATAGGTTATATTCCCCTACCATGCAGATACTCGGAGGCGTGGAAACAGCTAATATACACCATTGTTCACTGGTGGTCCCATTGGGAGAAATGAATTGCGGAGCTTGGACTACCTCCTTGATTTGATAATCAACCTGATATGATGGTTCAGGATTCCATCAACAAGATGGGAAACAAGCTTCTCCAGTTCTTGGTGATCTGAAGAATGCTCCTCAATGAATTGTTCGTGCACAAATTCCAAAAGAATGGGAATGATTCACTGTGACTCTTTGCTGAATACATCATTCATCACCATTTCAATTGGTTTTTGGAATCGTTTGAAGAGATCCCGGATGACGAGCATGTATACTTGAATGCAGATCCCATTCATCCTGCAAATAAGTTTATATTCAGTGAGTTTTTTGTCTTGGATGTATGGTATGGGTCACATCATTGATGTTTAATTTTAGACCTCTCTAAAGGCAGTGATTTCCTCCCCAAAGTGACCTTTCCAGCAAAGATGATTGTGCCACCATGGAATCCTGGTCAAATGTGGTGCTCTGGGGCAATCAACCACTATGCATTTGATGCACGTTTTAATGCTGCCTTCAAGCATATTGTAACATTTGCATCTAACCCAGAGCAATGAGAAGAATTGAAGGACATCTCATATGATGCTGACGCAGTGCTCTCTCTTTACAACTGGAACAAGTTCAGAAATACGAAGGTTGCATTCCTCTCGTCTTACAAAGACTCCAAATGGTGTGGCCTGCCTCTGTGAGATTCCTTCCCAACTGTCATTTCAAAGAAGACTGATATTCTTTACATTCAGGCAGTGTTCAGGAGTGAACACCACAGAAGATATAGCTGCAGAGATGTCCCATCCACGACAGGGGGGCAACATGTAAGTCTCTCTTTGTATAAAAGTGTTTTGATAACCTAATTCTGTTACAGTATATCCGACGACAATAAAAAAAGGAGATCCTTTGCTGGCCCTTCTGGTGGCAAGGAGACAAGTCAGAAGTAGGTCTTACATATACCAGTAACATTCCTCAATTTTAATGAACATTATAGCACTGATAGCGTGATTCCTCAAAATGGTGAGATTGGTGCATCTGTTGAAGGCACTATCTCCAGTGAAGGAACAAGGTGGGTCATGAAATTATAAAAATGTGTTTCTCACAAAAATACTGCTACAGTTTATGTAAGAAACCTAAAGCTGGCATTGTGAAAGATACGAGCATGGAAAAAATCATTAATTTGTTCATTTTGAAAGGAAGGGATCACTTTGAACAAAGCACATGAAAGGCTCAAGGAAAATCTCCAGGAATCTTACAATGCCAGCACCTGGGGAATTTTCTTTGATGCGATCAATTCTACGCCAGGCAAGGAGCCACAAATGAACATTGAAGAGGCTTGGGCTTGCTTTGCACAGTCTGGACCTGATGAACTGGCAAACAGATTACATGGACATGGAATGTTGGAGTACCATTGTCAAATAGTGGGTTGCATCTAAGCATCTGATACAAGGCTTCATGTACCATTTTGTATGTTCCACATGAATCGAAATTTGAATAAACATATAATGGCAAACTAGTGATGCTGGCTGAAACGGATTCTTTCATTGTACCGTCTGGGTGCTGTGGTGTTGGGTTCTCCAGCCACTGCAGCTTTACGGACTAAGCATGTCAATTGCTAGAATGGAAGAGTGCAACCTTAGGGATAAAGAAAGATCACAACAACATACAGTATGACATGATAACCCAAAGTAGACTAAGGAAGACTCAAGCAGTTGGGCAATGCACAGGCTCCAAGTTGGCAATCCTTGGGTCATGATACATGGGTGGCTGATCAATCAATCAAGAACATGACCCTCAGGGGTTAACAAAGTTCTATGAATTAACAAATGTGACGACATTAGAAGTAGATTGTTACATATGGTAAGAAACTCCTGAGTGCTATATCTCATTTCTGCAAGTCAATTTTGTAGGTCATGTGTGGGAATGTGGGTGTTTTAGTTGTATCATGAGATTTGTAGCCTTTTTCACACATTGCCAACAAGAACATCTGTTAAATAACTTGTAGTGCCTATTACCCATGTCACTCCCAACCTTGCAGTTTCAGATTGTGATGAAGCCTACCGTGATCTGGGTAAGGAAGTGGTGATTATTCATGGAGAAAAGAAAAGGGGTAGAAGGAGACCTTTTAAACCATATCTAAACATACTTATGACATTGCCTCTGGAAATGCCAGTATTGTTTCCCTTCCAGAAGACCATGTTGTAATCAGGTGAGGTTCTATACATATGTATCGTTCTCACCATGTGCTGTTGTGTGCCTTTGCCTATCGTCCAGGTGGTGGTGTGTATGCCGATGCATTGCCCTTGCCCTCCTGGTTGTCTTCCCGCTACGCAAGCCTGCCTATCATCCAGGTCAGCAGAGGGTGCACTGTTGTACTACCCACACAGTCCTCATCATCTTGTGGGTGGTGTGCAAGTCATTGCATTACCTTCACCCTCCTCCTCACACTGTGGATGGAGGGTGTTACCCTTGGCCCAGGTAGGGACGAGCGTAGCCTCAATGGAAGCAAGGTCTCAAGGAGTCAATGAATTGAGGCTCGACGGTGACAAGGTACTGGTGCACAGAGGCCCAGATGACTAGTCCCAAGGCACAACCAAGGGAAGTCCAAAGACAAGGTACTGAAGCACAAAGGCTTGGTCAAGGACAAGGGGATGAAGGGCTGGTATCTTCAGACAGTGAGCAAGGAGGGAACCTGAGTGTATTGTGGGTACAATTGAGGAGGTCTAAGCTAAGGGACATGGCTAGGCGAGTGTGGTATATATATCCTACAATAACTAAGCCATGGAACATTATGGAATGTCAAGGAGCAAGGGAGAAGCAAGGGAAGTAAGCATAGATGAGTAAGCGAGGCCGATGGCATTGGCAAGGCTATGTGGGGGAGTAAATGTGATGATGAAGGAAGTGGAAGGTTGTAGAACGACATGGAAGAGAATGAGTCATCACAGTGACAAGAGATGTGTCCATGCACGAACGAGGCAAAGATCAAGGCAAAGAACAAGGGAAAAAAAAGAAAATGTAACAGAGGGCACATCATACATGTTGTGTGCATGCTGTCTTGCACTGCTTCCATCGTGGTGTGCACCATTGCACCACCCATGCCCTGCTGGCTTGTGGGTGGTGGACATGCCATATGATGTTGTGCCTCCTCTGTCATCTTCCGCTGCTACTGTGCAGCTTGCTCATCTTTGAGGTGGGTAGTGAACACACCGTTGAGCAGTCCACCACCTCCTCATTGTCCTGTGGGTGTTGCACATATGGTGTACCATTGTATCCCACTGTCCAAATGGATGGTGGGCATGGATGAAGGGGGCGTTCTGTAAGTGGTGTGCTCACTGTCTTTGTCATCATGGTGAGATGGATGCCACGTCTCCATCCCCATCTTCATCATTGGGGTGGGAGTAGGCACACCTCTGTGCCCCCTCATCTCAATCGTGAAGATGAGGTATGGTGGGGGCACACATGCACATCGTTGTCATCGTGATTGGGGCTCCACTGCCTCTGGTTGTCTTTGCCTCTTGTCCTTACCAATGTTTATGGTGGGTACACTATCGTGCACCTTATCCTTGTTTTGATGGCAAATGGGGCTATCATACACCCTCACCCACTCATCGGCCCCCTCCTTGTGTGTGGTTGTGGACATGTCGCACCCCTGCCCTCACCCCTGTCATGTCCTTGGCCTTGCCTTCGTGGTGATGCAGGAGTGCAATGGCTAGCCTGCACATCAGTGTTGTCGTCAGCTATGGTACGTCAATCCACCCCTCATTACTGTAGCAGTAAAAGTAGACATACCTCACTCTCATCATCACTGTGTGGTGATAAAACATCACGTCTTGTCTTCTTTGCCATCAAGGTGCACCATGATACTATCCTTGCCCTTGTGGTGGTGTGATGATTGAGCAATGGTTAGGTTGCCATTGTTCAGCATGGTTTGGTGTTCTGCAATACTAACTCGTGCCTTGACTATCGATGTCAGTTCACACTTTGGGGATTTGATGCCATTGTATTGTATGAAAGCAGAGCACGATATTGTATGAGGTAATTTACAACCAGAAGCGAAAGGCTGAGGAATCGGCAGAGGTCTTGTTTATATACATGAAAAAGGATTGATGCTATCAACATGTGAATGAGGTGTGATTTGTGGATCACAAAGCATGTTAATTGTAGGGACATATAGAATTGGAGTACAGAAAGATAACAGCATAAGTATAGTAATCATGGTAACTTTGGTTTTCCAGTGTCCACTGGGCGAGCCTGTGTTTGACATCTTCAGAATTGGGGAGCAAGTACAGATTAAGGCTCTCTGCTTACACATCACAGAACCTGATAAATTGCTCCTCTTTGATGGCTTTTTTCAACATCTTGATGGTCATTGTATTCCAAACAGTGACATCAAAGCAGTTGTCAACTTTTTCACTGTAGACCCAACACTTGAATATGGTGGTCTACACCATTGTTGTGGTGGATGTTCTGTGGCACATGAGTCCTGTCAAATTTAAACACTGCCATAGGGGCAAATATAGTTGAGGACAAGCAAACTTCACTAATTTCATGACAAAACAATCCGAATTTTGGAGGACAATCTGAGGGCAGCATTGGCTTTACACACAAAAAAGGAAGCAATAAGTAGTGCTAAACAAATATTCCCATGACATTTCACCTACACCAAATTTTTGACTGATTTTTGTGAGATTGCACACCCCTTTTTTATAATGGGACACCACTAGACGTAACTGCACATTGCTGATCAGGTGAGCCTCAGCACACACTGAGACGTGAAGCCAGCAAAACTGGGCCACAAGCTGCATGCTGTGACCCTGGCATTGAATTATACCAACTGAGCAAGAGAAGAGACGATGAACAGCAATACAACTACAGGAGGCAGACAAAGCCGTCAGAAACACAATGGAACAACAGGAAAAGGGTGGGCAGGAGACACAAAAACAACTGGCAAGGACATGAAAGGACATGTAAGCATGTAAACTACAGTGAACCAGAAACTGGGATGCACACCTGGCAAGGACATGATGGAGCGAAAGGCAAAGAAGAGCCCCTAACTCCAATATATCCCAGCCAGGCAGAGCACAAAGAGAAAAGGTGGCATGACAGTGTAGCTGACAAAGGCGAGGCACAAGAAAGATGGCATCACCAATTAGTTCTCCAAACAAACTTGATGGTGTCCTTAAGGAATGTTAGGCCCTTGAGCAATGGCCGGACAACATCAGCATCAACATGATCCTGAACACCTGTACTCCTGCACCCATCCCTGAAAAAGATGTAGTTGTTTTGGGAGCTGCCGACATTTATGGGATTTTTTCTCAGTGTGAGAAAGTGGTACACAAGCTTGACTGGGACCTAGTGGTATACCTTCCAGGTATACCTATTACAGAATGGAAGAGAGCGACACACCTGATGCCTGATGACATCCCCCATGACGCTGATGTGTGGGCCACAGAAGATTCGTATGTTGAGAAGCCTGACATGATGGCAAACATTATAAAAAGATTCTGGGTGAAGGTGGATTCTAAGTCAATGGGCCTGAGATATGAACCCTGTGCACACATCTACGTCTTAACCCGCACTCATGGCCTTCCAATTCAGTACATTTCTTGTCGCAAGGAGTTCTTGAACACCTTCATGGGAGTTCTCAAGGGTATGGCAGCGACTTCCTGACAAAGTCAAGGGAGTTATTGATGTCTAAGTATAGGTCACTATAATGGCATAGGCAAGGGAATTCTTCATTGTGATATCAGCGTCAATAACATATGGATCCAGGTCATCACACACCTTCTTGAAAAAGACATTCCCAATGTCCAGGAGCAGCTTGTTATGCATGCAGGTATGCTGGGTGATTGGGGCTCAGGAATCAACCTACTGGGCACCAAGGGCGAGAGCAAGCCAGGAGGTCTCACCATGAGATGCTCTTGGTTGGTATGCTCTCAGATGTTCATGTTTTCTCTTAGGGCACAAATGCCCTACATGGCCATGGAACTCCTCTCTAACAAAGGACTGTTGAGAGCTGAGGAATGAGGAAGCGGACTAGCCACTTGTTGGGTCGACTCAAGGGGCTTCTGGGAGCTAGGACTGATGTCCACAGTAAGTAACCAAGGTATATTGATAGAGAAATACAGAGGTACAGGCCTGATGTCCACAGTGAGTAACCAAGGAGGGAACCACAGTGGACAACAGGCTGTATGTGCGCTTCGAGTAAAGAAGTGTAAACAAATCAGCCACAATGGTCTCTGATACTGCAGATAGTGAAGAACAAGTCAGAATGAACCCAGAAAAGTGGGGTATAGGCATATTGAGGATGGGGAATCAAATGGTGATAACTAGGAAGCGAAATGAGAAGTAGTGAGCTGTCAATGAACCAAAAGAGTGCGAAATCACCAAATCTAACAGCAGTTGTGTGCTGGAAAGCAGTGAATGCCTCTTGGCTCAACGTCAGTACACTCATCCTTCCATAAAGAGAACCAGGAAAAGAGCTCTTCGTAGTGCTCTCGACAATGTGCTTTGTAGTCCAAGCCATTGCCAGTGATGTCCATGAACCTGCAGGAGGAGTCAGTGGCACTCTTCGGTCAGAGATGGCGCACATGCAGCAGTAGTGGACTGCCGCATGGCTGTGAATGCTTACACTGTGGCACCGAACGAGGTGCTCTGGCCAGTCATCCACAGCGTTATCACCACACAGAGCCCCATGGGTATCAAGTCAGCTGCAAAAATGTGCCTCATCTGTATGCTTCTCCATGTGTAGGACAAAATTGGGCCTCATCTTTGCAGACCCTCCATACCCGGCCCAACAGCACTGAGAGGAAGTGTATGCTGCAGCCAGCTCTTCGTCTGCTTCCCCTTGTTTCCTTTCAAGGTAACATCAGTGAATGTGCTTGGTGACATCCCTTGTAAGCCTGCCAATGGTGAGATGGACCACACTTGGCTGGGAAAAAGTTGCCCTTACAGGCAATCGCACACTGGGCAGTGGTTTTTATTTGTGGATAACTCTAATGGGTAACCAAAGGGGAGGTAGCAATGAAGGAGGCGTAACATCAGATGGCATACATGGACCAATACCTTGCAGTGGTCAGGGTTGATGACCTCATCATACAACATCAGCAAATCACAATGTTACTGTACAGTACTGAACATATGGTTACAGAAGTTACAATGCTACAGAGAGGTCCCCCCTTGTACAGGACAGGTTACAGAGCCATACAGAGCCACAGGCTGTACAAGACTGGTACAGTTTTTGTGCTGCTGTACAGCACATTAAGTAATCTGCACAGCACGGTACAGCCCCACAGTGCTGCACAGCACAGTACAAAGTCCTACGTATGACTACACAATTCCCAGTTTTTTTTTTTCACTCATTCCAGAGAAGAGAAGAAATCTATTAAACTACACTATTACTAGATAGTAGTGTAATACCGTGGTCGCACCTGTCTCGCCCTCGTTCAGCAGAAGTTTTGGTGGTAGGTGCATTGTGGCCACCCTCATCGTCACAGTGCTAGTGGTGAGCACATCACCATACCACCCTCGCTCTCCTTGTGTCGGTGTGTCATTGGCATGGCTCCCGCTGCCCCCCTTGCTATTGTCATGTTCTTAATGGTGGGTGATTCATTGCCCCTTTGCCCGTGTCACTAGCATGGTAGTGGTGGTTTGGTACACCATCGCATCACCATCACCTCTCTGTGGTGGCCATTGCTGTTGCGTGCTGTCGTCACCCTCGTCGTCGCGGAGGCAGTGGTGGGCGCTGTCGTGCTGCACTCCCCCTCGTGGTTGTTGGTTGGTGATTGGTATGTCATTGTGGCCGCCCTTGCTCTTGTCATCGTACCCATTGTGCATCATCAGCCTCATCATCGTGGTGGGTGCAGTTGCGTTGCATCCAACGTCCTCATCGTGAGTGGGTTAGTTGGCGCTCTGTTTGTCAATGTGATGGCGGCAGTTTGGTGGGTCATTGTGACACCATCAGCCCCCCATGGTGGTGGTCACTGTTGTGTGCCGTCATCGCCCTTGTCATTGTGGTATCGGTAGTGGGTGCAGTTGTGCTGCACTGACCCTCCCCGTTGTCGTGGATTGGTGTGGGTGTGCCGCTGTGCCACTCCTGTCTTCATGTTGCCGTGTTGCCACTGTGGCCCCCTCGTGCCCCTCGTCACCAACGTGTTGGAGGTTCTTGGGTTGGTGGTGGCCGCGTCGCTGTGCCACTCTTGCCCTCATCATCCTCGTCATCGTGCATAGTGGCCACATACCATTTGTCAGCGTGGTGGTAGTTGTGGGTGTGCCGTTGTGCCACCCCACACCCTCTGTGGTGATGGTCGTTGTTGCGTGCTGCCACTGCTATCGTCATCACAGTGTTGGTGGTGTGTCACATTCGCCCTCATCGTCGTTGTTTGGCGGTGGTGGTGTGGTGCCACATCCCCTTCGTCCTCATTGTCACTGGTGTGTGACGTTGCAGTGCACTCACAGCCCCTCTCATTGTGGGTTGATGGTGGGCGCACAGTGGTGCTGGCACTGGCAATGGTGCTAGTGGTGCCGTTGCATCTCCGCCACTGTCGCCGTCATCGTGGTGTCGATGGTGGGCACACTTTTGCGTTGCCCTGGTTGTCGGGGTGTCGGTGGTGGACGCCATTGCGCTGCACTCACCCTCCTCATTGTCTGGATGGTGGTGGGCTGCCATGTTCCCTTCATCCTCACTGCCAACATGGCGGATGGCCGCCACCATCGTCTTGCAGGTGGTGTGCCCCGTTCTGCATGCCATTGCACCACTGTCGTCGCCGTGGTGGTGGTGGGCATGCTGTTGCAGTGCCCTTGCTCTCACCATCGTCTTGTGGGTGGTGTGTTCTGGGCAGCATTCTGCCCCCTCGCTGCCGTCGTCCTGTGATGGTGCACACCTTCCTCACCATCGTGGTAGCGGTGGCAATGGCAGTGGTGCCCCTGCTGCCTTTGTCGTTGTTGCACCATCCTCGCCTGGTAGTGCACCTCCCTACCTTCGTCGTCGTCGCGGTGTTGGTGGTGGGTATGCAGTTGCGCCGCCCTCGCCCTCCATGTCGTCACCATCTGAGGGTGATGTATCGTCGTGGGTGCTTGGCATGCCGTTGCATTGCCGTCTTTGCCGCAGTGGTGGTGTGGTGGTGGATGCTCCATTGTGGCCGTTGTTGGTGTTGTGGTGGAGTTGCGCCGCTGCGCTCCATCGCCCTTGCCATTGTTGTAAATGGTGAAGCAGTGTGCACACTATGCACGGCCCTCGTCATTGTCAGTGATGGCACACTGTTGGGCCTCCTTGGCATGGGTGGCGCATTGTTTCATGGTGGGGACTCTCCATGCCATCACACCTGCTGCTGTTATCTTTGTTGTGGTGGTGGCTGCAGTGAAGGGGGACAGGTCAGCAGGGTGAGGTGAGTGGGTACACGCACGAGGGGGTCCTGGAACAAGTGACGCATGGGGGTGGGTGGAGTGGGTGTGCACACACAAGAGAATAGGCCAGTGTGAAGAGTGGTGGAGGTCGGCAGTGGTGGGGAGATAGGTGAGACGTGGTAGTAGAGCAAGGAAACTAGTACTACCACGTAATGAAATTCAACCGGTCACATGATTCATTCATTCAAAATTTTGCTAAGTCCATCATATTAGGAACGCGAGTCTACACTTTACTACACTAACTATGCTAATACATCGTGTACCCTCTGTAACACTGTCGAACGGCCGTGTTGTGACGTGTGTGACCTGCTGGTAACGTTGTAATGGTGCTGTAACCATGTGCCGATGTAAAACTGCTGGCATGTCATGCTGTAACATCATGTAACATGCTGTCACATTACCATACTGCTGTAACTCCTGTTCCAAAAAGGGTGATTTGCTGATGAAGTGCTTGACCAGCCTGTCAACAGAGGTTGATGGATGGGCCAAGATGGTGCTTACCCACGGCTTGGTATACCTTGCGAGCTGGTCATGTCTCAGTGTGGATACTGATGCCATTGGAGTCTAAGAGGAATCAGCCAGGGTTTTGGTGGCAACTTTGTGCTCACCGATGTGCTCTTGCTTGAGTCTGCAAAGTACCTCTCTCTTGACTGATGGAAGAGGTACCACAACTCCCGTGTTGTCATGTTGTTATGCGTCTTCATCAGCTCAGAAGCGTGTTGACGCTTGGCTTTGCTATCCAGGCTGTCCGCAGAGAGCTCTTTGAGCTGTGCAGTGAGCTGCCATAAAAAAGATCTAGTCAAGCACTACACGTATGGGTGTCCTCACCCTTCTTCTCTTCTTGTGTATCTCGATGAGGGTATCATCTGCATGCACCTCCATGACCTTGTTGAGGAGTGCTTTCATGGGGGTGTTTGGATCTATCCCCCTAGACATACTTTCTGCCATCTAGATCAAGTTGGCTCTTGTCTGTTGGCATGGGAGCAAACTCACCACGATGGCGAGCTGCCCGGTGTCTTGAGCGCCAGACAGAACACCCTGCAGGTCCACCCGCACCACCATGCTTTCATTGCTTCTCTGGGAGTGGGGAGTTGGTTGATTGAACAATCGGTGCAGGTGTCTCACCTTGAACGTCCTTGACCGGGGTGTGTGGGCCATGAGTTTCTCATGCTGCTTGATGCTGATGGAGGGGTCGTTGGCAACAAGGTTTGATGTGCCACATCAGATGTCATGCGGTCACACATTAACTTGAAAAAGCCTCAGCATCCGACATAATGTGGCGGTAATGAACGCACCCGGAAAGCCTTGAATGCGACTGAAGTATTGAAGGTGGCGACTGACCATGCTGTAATTCAGAGCCTTGTCCTTCGACACCCCCAACCCCTCTACTGTCTTCTCCTCCATCCTGAATACAGGTTCCACTTGGGCCCAAAGGGCATATATGAATGTTTGAGGGCAGAGGATGTCTTCGGGCTTGCTGATCCCTTCCCAGACCTGGTCTTGCAGACCCAAGATGAGGAAGGGGGTCACAGGGAAGTAAGCCCTGTTGGACCCATATTTGGGGAATAAAAAGACCATTTTTGAGAAGGACTTGACTTTGCACCCACCCTTGAGGAGACAGGTGGTGACTAGGATGGCAATGAACAGCTTTGACAGTGTGTCCTCATTCGGGAACATGAGCACCTCGACATCCCTCCACTTGAGGCACTCGTTTGAGCTGCAGTAGCAGTTCGACTCGACGATTGTCCCAATCCACTCTGTGGAGATGGAGAGCAGCGTGGTAAGGGTAGCCATCTGGAACCGCATCTGGTTGGTGCGAAAATGCTGGACATCCATGTGATAGGCGTCCATGAGCCCCTGGATGTCCCCTGGACCCGCATAGTGCTTTTCTTGATGGGTGGTTGAAAGCCAAATGTGTGTCAACAGCTCCGGGGAGGTGAGATAAGTTGAGACCAGCTTCTGTGTCTCCTTGGTCATAGTCACGCTGCCGCTGCGGGTGAGGACAGTGTAGGGGATGAGCATGTAGTTCAACAGGGTGTCCGCTGTTGGACACTCTGACAGCTTGCCGTTCAATGTGAGCCCAAGATAGCGGACAAATGCCTGGAGTACCGCTATCCAAAGGGGGTGAGTTCAGCACAAGAGCACACGAGGGGGATGCACCCGCCAATGGCCCTTTCACCCCTGGCACAATCATGAGTGCCCTTACCACGTCCTCCTCCGAGCGTGACACAAAACCCGCCCACAGGGCCTGGATGTGGTTGTGGACGTGTTGGGTGGGGGTGTGTATCCTGACTGATTGATGAGTGTGCTGGCCGTCATACCATGTCTGCAGCCTCTTGTCGTTGGAGAGATGGTCTTGCAGGCATTCCTCATCACTCAGATGGCCCTTGGTGTGGAGAACCATGACGCCATGGGGCGGCGGTTGATCAGCGGCATGATGCAGCTCGGAATTACTCCATCGGGAGCGCCTGCAGAATGTGCATGCACAATTCCTTGCCACGAACCACGTGCATGCATGACTTGCATATCATGTGTGGTGGGCCGAGAGTGCCAACAGCAGAGGTATACAACCCTCTGCCCCTCCTCCTGAGTGAAGGTATGATGTTGCATGTGCATGCAGAGGGTAATGGACTGCTACCCTCTGCTAGGTGGGCAACCAGCGCTTGTCCCTGGGGGCTGACCTGCAACCGCTGGTGGGCCATTCGCCATCATAACAATTCAACCCTGCATGGCATGGGGACTGTCGATTCATCGCCGAGCAACACCTGCAGCGCTTGGCAAGTTGCTTGCATAAACCCTGAAGCTGCGCCATGGTTCCAGCACCACCAAGCATCCAAAGCAGTGTTCTGCTGGTCAGGGAACATTCACTCAACACTAGATGCACGCAGCATGGGGTATGAGATCTACTAAAGTGAGCCATAACACCGTTCCAGCCGGTGGCGTTTGACCCTGTTCTCTGGAGAATCATCACCTGGTAGCTCTCTGCATTGCTTAATTGGCGTGTACGTCTCATTGATTGCCCTAACTTGGTCCTCATTCTCTTGCAGGCAACTCTTGGCCTGTATGTGCACTGCTGGGTTACCAGGAATGTGGTGGGTAACACTTACACACCTCGTAATCCTCTTCATCAACTCATCCCTTTCCTTCTGAAAGGCATCCTCTGTAGACCCCCTTGTCAAGGCACATATATGCGCCTCACTTGAGTGCTTTGTTTCGAAGCATCAGTTTTTCTTGCCACAGCCCCACAAGCAAATGCACCAATCGGTTGCTTTGGAGACACTTGGTTGCATCTACATCTCTCTTGAGCGTCTCATGCCCTGCCTTAAGACCTGCAGCATGTGCTCTGGCAGACTGCTCCAGTGTGGCGATGGCCTGCTGTAACTCCTCCACCCACAGCTTGGATGGCTACCGCCCTCAGGGCCTCACTTAGCTCATTGTTCCTTCCTTCTTCAGACAAACTATGTTCATAGCAGGCCTGTTGTCGCCGTGGGCAGCATACACCTCCCATAGCAGTGTAGACCACACACCTTGTAGTAAGACAGCACCTCGGAGTGACTGAAATAAAATGAGCGCGGACAAAGAAGAAGAGCATGCACCTGGATTTAAAAGCTCTCTCCCATCCCTGACAGGATACTGGCATGGGCAAGGTGTGGGCAGGGGGTTAGGCATTGCTACACTCACCAGTGCGTTCTGTAACTTGATACTGGCATCTAGCAGTTCTTCCGCCTGGCTAAGTCTAGGGTGAGCAAAGAGTGAATGCATGTGAGCCAAAGAAGATGTACATGACACATTTTTCCCAGCACCGATGTGTGATGCTCTCCGCTACCTCCGCTCTGGCCTCAGCCTCAGTTGCCCTGATCTGCAGGCCCTTAGACTCCTCTTCGAGCCTGGCACATTTGGCTATTAAACCATGTTCATTGATGAAAAGCATGCCAAACATCACTTGTGTCATCAGGGGGAAGTGAGTGGCAGCCGATTAGGCCCGGAACTCCTCACAAGACTGACTTTGCACATGAGTGCCCTAGACTGGTCTCCAAACTGCCAGGCACCTCAGACTTTCCGCACCACCCCAGCTCACCAGCACCCCAGCATGAGAGATACATTGTGTCCAAGAAAGGTGTAGCGGTGTCACTGCCTGCCAACCATCTCAGAGATACTGGTGTCTTGCATTGCTGGGAAACTGGTGGTTCCAGAGGCATACCTATGGCTGGTGCAAGCCAGCTTTACTACTAGCTACATGTCCTAGAGTCCCTTGCACCCATATACCCCAGTCACCCCAACAGGGCGTGGTCCAGTTTGCCAGTCCGCTCGTCTCTCAGCGCCTCCTGCCACTGGCTGCGGTACACTTCCACAAGCACCCCCATGAGGTGATGTTCAAAGGACACACTGTGACTGACTCAGGCCGGGATGCGCGAGGATCGAGTTCTGGAACTCCGTCATGAGAAGGTGACCTGCGGTATGGCAGCAGAGAAGGCTAATGAGGCAAACCTGGCTGACTTACTTAACGGGTGTGACAGACTGAGGTGGACCAACCTGACTGACTTGACTGACCTGACTGACTTGACTGACTTGACTGACTACTGACCTGACTAACCTGACTGACTTGACTGACTTGACTAACTATTGACCTGACTGACTTGACTGACTTGACTGACTACTGACCTGATTGACCTGACTAACTTGACTAACCTGACTGACTACCAACCTGAACTACCCACCTGGTTGACCGACTGGTGGTGCCTCTGGTGCTTGTCTTCACTCACCTCAAGGACCACCGGCTGCGCTTTAACGCCCTCCTCAAGGTGGTGGCCCCACAGCGACGGGGACAAACGCCGGGTGGCACTGCAGAAAGGGACCAGGACACTGCCTGTGAGTGCCATGAGACTCTCTGGCTCCTGCAACCCGTCCTACACGTGCGCCCATCTTTTGTTGGAGCCACTGGTGCATTCCCAGGCCAGCCTTCGTACAGGAGCTGGGTGTATGTGGGGACAAGCTCCAGTTCTGGATGGAGGGGTGCAAGGCGGGCAGGCCAGGCTTGGCACACTTGATGTGGGTCGCTTTGGGCCCTGGGTGACCTCCTTGGCACCAGGCCAGCGAAGGCCAGCTCTTTCCTGGCTGGCTGTGGCCACTGCGTTGCTGAACTGAGGGCCTCGGGGGGGTGCAGGCCACCCTTCAGCCTCTGGCTGGGCAGAGGCGGGCTATCCCTGGTTTTGAGCATCTGCAGGCCTGTGGAGCTAGGCAAGAGCCTGGACTGTGTGGCCTGGGGCCACGTTCATTTGTTCCGACTGGCTGTTGTGTGCAGTTGAAAGTGTTGTACGCGGACTTGGAGCTAGGTGGCGAAGGTCTGCTGCAAAAGAGTGGTGCCAGTGAGGGACCAACACAAGTCACAAGTCACTCTCTGCCCCAAACTCGCACGTGGCTTTTTGGCGCTTTTTTCTGTTCCGCTCCCGACATCCGCCGAAAAAGACCTAAAGGCACGTGTGCACCTCTTTACTTAAGCAGACCTTCCTGCATTTTTGATGCACTCTCCTGGTTTTCTTCTACTTTTCAGTTGCTTTCAGCACTCTTTTTGAGCATGAGCGCGATTCAGATTGATCAAAAAGTAACTAAAATACACCCAAAATGCACACCTGCACCTTCACCCTCTTCTAGCACTCGTCACTGCGTGGTGCAAGTGGTTGTGCCACCCCTGTCACCACCACATGTCGACGTTGTGATAACCGGCAGTATGCAGAGAGTTGAGTGACGCGTTTCAGACGCATTATGTCACAGACTTGGGTGAGTGGTATGTAGGGCCGACAGATGCACGGAGTGGTTAATCGGCCCGTTGGCCACCAAAAAAACATGCATCTTTTCCTGGCTTGTTGTTTCAGTTCCAGGGTTCTGCCGTTCTATGGACACACACAACAGCCACCAGTTTTGCAATGGGCCATGGCGCTGTTGAGTTGGTTGGGCTTTCAGTGTTAGTCAGTATACTTCAATGTTCGATGTTTGGTGCTGAGTCTCAACCAAAAAGCAACTAGGTGGGTGGTTGTTGTTGTCGTCTTTCCAATCCTCTGTCGTATGGCCGTCATCATCAACATTTGGTCTAAACATTGCATACCGACCATCTACCTCAATTAGTCCTTATTGGAATTCAGATACAACAGGATATGAGCTGACTGCCGTCCTCCCGTCAAGTTGTCGGTAATGCTGTTCAGGCAAAGCAGATCACGTGTATGGAGAGCACAAAAACTTTTGTCCACTGTGTGGATCTATGGGGCAATGGGGAGTTTCCGGGGAAACAAGGAGTGATTGTATGTCGTACATTCAGTGGTGACTGCATAGCACGTTATCCTTGAAGCTTGAAGCCTTGAAGCTCTAAGCAAGCCTTGGCAAGGCTTTCTCAGTGCGGTGTTCATCCAAAGTGTTGCTAAAACACCGGGGTGACAGGTTGCTTGCTTCCACGCTGCGAAGCTTGGCTGTTTTCAACTGAACCCCCCTCAGTCCGGGTTCTGGAGTTGAACCCGGTGCACAGCTTGTGGGTGCGTGTATTCTCAATCGCAGCATTCCATACCTGTTTTTGATTTAGAGAATTGGGCCAGTGGGAACACGTTGCTCGCAGCAAGGCACCAACTGTGGCCAACACGTGTACAGCCGTCATATGCCATTGGAATGACGCTGTTTTGTCGTACATTGTGAGACAACACAACAACAACCAGAATGTGCACATTTCTGGTTTGTCACATGTGATGGAAGAGAGCTGGAGAGGGTGTAGACTGAACCAAGATGGTTTCCCCACGCCATGGCAATGACACTAGCATACACTACTTCCATACCCTAGCAGACAACACCATTCATCACACCCAGATGCATTGCTGCAATAAGTCCGATAGCTACTGTGAGTACTTTTTGCAGGAAATGCAGTCAGGCAAGATTACTGCAGGTGTTGCAACTAAAACATGGGTGCTAAGCCCACCACACTCCACATGTCCCCAATTTGCAAGATGTTACTTATTTCTTGCAAAACTAATACCCCGAAGCCATTATTCCTGCGCCATTCAGACAACACAACAACAACCAGAATGTGCACGTTTCTGGTTTGTCGCATGCAATGGAAGAGAGCTGGAGAGGGTGTAGACTGAAAAAAGATGGTTTTCCCATGCCACAGCGACGACGCTGGCATACACTACTTCCATACCCTGGCA
>JBBPUD010000182.1:0-42506 GCA_038094475.1 Phylloporus aff. rhodophaeus | reverse complement strand
GGGGGGGGGGGGGGGGGGGGGCGGCGGGGGGGGGGGGGGGGGGGGGGGGGGGGGGGGGGGGGGGGGGGGGGGGGGGGGGGGGGGGGGGCGGAGGTGATGACGAAAGGTCTGTGGAATCCGCTTCCTCAGAAAGTGTTGGGAGTAGTGTGGGATTGCCGTCTGGTATCGAAGGTGCGCGTCCATGAGCATGGAGTCGTTTCGCGAGTTGTTCTGAGAATGAAAGGGGTTGAGCTGCACGTGAACCTTCTGAAAGGCTGCCAACAGGGCTGCCAGACACGAGATGGGTATCATCCATGACAGGATTAAACCTACTCAGAGTTGATCGTCCAAGTTCACTCTCAACGTCGTGATCTGCGGATGAAATATGTCCGTTATGATGGAAGGAATCGTCAGGACGTGGAACGACAAGGTTATTGCTGCGAGCTAATCGGGATAAAGGAGTGTCATCGCCGCCTATGGGCCGGTTTGTCCGCCTTGGAGAGCCTCTGATGCTACGAGGACTAGCCATTTGTCCACCTTCAGGAGAGAGCTGCCCAAGCTGTGAGTAAGGTAGCTAAGTCTGATGTACAAGCTTACAATTTTGACGCCAGCCACAAGTTGTTGTTGAATCTGCTCGCGCACATACGCTTCGTCCGCATCCATAAACTGCGAGTCACGACCTACTTGAGCCGTTGATATTCGGGTTGACTTCGTCGTCCCGTTCAACCGGCCACGGGCAGAATTGTCTCTCTTCATATCGGTCTTTCTGGGCGTCGCGTCTCGTGAATCTGGATCAGACCCTTCAACCTCCTCACTTTCCGAACCACCCGCTTTCTTCTCCTTCCGAGCCTTACCCTCAAGGATATTAATCGTCTTCGTCCTTTCCAGATGTCTGTTCAGCACGTCGATGAGTGTCTTCCGATCCATGGACCCGGTATTCGATTCAATTATCTTGTCCACTCCTTTTCCGACTTCCCTCAGCATCCTGAACAGTTCCATGATCTGCGCCTCGAGCTGAGCGATCTGGTCCTCGTACACGGACTTCTGCGATTCGAGTTGACCTTGCAGTCGAGAGGTTGTTTCACGGGCAGTGACTAGTTTTTGTTCAAGATGCGATGCTTTTTCTTTCAGTCGACCGACGAGACCATCAAGACCCTGCGAAGTCTCCTCTTCAAGCGCTTCTTTCTCAAGTTTTAGACGGAGAGCTTGAGCACGAGTTTCCGCAAGCTCGGTTTCTGCCATTTCGAGCCTATCGGATTCGTTCATATGAGCGATTATCCGTTGCATCGAATGCCCGAGTCTTTGTTCCGCCGTAGCCAGTTTCCCATCCATGACGATATCCGTGACCACCGAATCAAGGAGTCGATAATGATAAGCGAGTTGCGGACCCTCCTCCCTAATCAACAGCAGATGTCGCATCATTGAGAGGAAATAGTCTTTTGCGCGCGAACCTTCCACCCTTGAACATAGTGCATTCCAAATATCTTCTGGGTTGGAAAAGTTAGCCAGCATGTCATTGTCCTGACGGTCCTTCAGATGTTGTTCGTCTTCTTCAAGTGTATTTGCAAGTTCATCCAGTTGTTTCTCCATGGCAGGAATATTTAGCTCGCGACAAAGGGCAACGATACGTGGAAGACCTGCAGAATCCATGAGTGTGCGGTGGTGTATGCGGACATCGAGATCGTCTATCACATCCATAATTTTTACTATCAGGCCGATGTTGAGTAGCTTGGGGCAAGCCCATGAGTGACGGAAACAGTGGGAACGGAAAGTAACCTTACAGCGTAATCAATGAACGTCCCGCTATCACCACCGGCACGCTTATACTCGTCACTAGCGCCAACAAAACTCCCCATTCTCCCCCTTCCTCGGAGCACACCTTCAAGGGACTGGAACCAGTAATCGTAACAACCAGTTGAATCGCCGTTAGCCTGGCTGAGGATCCCCAGACCATGGAAAACAAGTTCTAAGGATTCTCGGCTACAGTGAACGGTCGACAACAAGACCTCTATGATTGTCCGACGGGTTGGGAGATGAGGAGAATTGAGAGCAGATGTTATCTGAGTGACAATATTAGGGATCTTCACGGCTTCCCGAACACGAAACTATGGGTTGCGTGAGACGAATAGATTACGCTGGTGACTACCTCACTTACAGTGCTATTAAAGATGACTTTTAAACATTTGGCAATTTCTTGCTCCAATGGTATCTCGACTGGGCTCCTGGATAGAAAACGATTAAAACTCAGAGTCTTGGGGACAAACGGCAATCACCTCTTGGGCTTCCGACTAATTTGCGCAAGAGACTGTGCCAATACAGCTGTCCCTCTAAGATCGATAAAATTATCAAGCCAACTAAAGGGAGAGTGAGTAACAACCAAGAGTGATGGTGCGTCCAACCTACCTGGTTTCGTGCCCTCGCAGCGAGACCCAAACACTGGAAACCTGTTTGGAGGTGATAGTTCCATCCAAGAACTTGCGTATATACCACTCGGGAGAACCCTCGCCGGAAAGAATCGCCTGACCTGCATCACCTTGCTTGCGGGCCTGATCGCCTCTACTTCGCTCTTCCTGCCATCGCATCTGCTCTGCAGCGTAGACTATGCCCCATTTCTGATTGATAGCGAGGTCGCCAACGTTGTGTAGATCGCGCTGCTGAGCAACGCGGGCAAAAAGTAACTCGATCTCATCGTCATTTTCTGGGCGGGGAAAGTGAAACTCGTCGGTGTGAGGCTTGTGAAAGATATGTGAAAGATGGGTGGAGTGGCTGTCGGAGTGGGCTGTGGAGCTCGAGAAGCGGGAGGGATTGTCTTGTGCATGGATCGCTCGCAATACATTGCTCGCTACACTCGGAGAAGCGGGAATGGGGCCAGGGATGAACTCAGAACTTGAGGGGCTTCTGCGACCGGAAGAGGTGGAAGCTTCGCTCTTACGGAGTTTGTGAGAGGTGGGGGTCTTTGGACGCTTACCGGGGAAAGAGGCGAGCGACTCGTTGTAAAGAGTAGGCGAATCTGTGGTGCTAAAGGAGGAATCGGGCCTGGTTGCGGAAGGTGCGGTGTTGACTTTGTCTTTCTCGAGCCTGGTGCGGTGCAAGGTCTGATAGTTGAAGTTGAGGTCTGTGCCATTCGCAGTGAGAGTAGGATTTGTGAGAGGTGCGGATATAACAGAGGTATGTGGAGTGCCACGCAGGCCCTGGGAGACAGTAGCGACTGGGAGGGGAGAGCGGGTCACCGAGGGCAGCTTGTCGTACGGAACCGAGTCAGCCAAGTCCTGGGCTGAGAGAGATGAGTTCCGTGGCCGCTGCTTCTTCCTGTTGAAGAAAGTGTCCATGGCCTGAGCCCGTCGTCGTCGTCGTCCTCGCTGTCGGTGTGATTGGCGTGGTCACCGCTTGCGAGTATATAAAGGGGTATCATACAAGCACAGAGTTCCAACCTCTTTAACAATACACGTCAACACACTACAGAGTAGGCTCAGCTCGTCGCAAGGACGACAAAGTTCCAAAAATTGTTGGGATCATCTCCGGGTCACTGGCAGTTCCCCGCCTCACCGATCCCCCATCACAGCCATTTCCAGGGCTCGCAATCATCCGCGAGGACAATCACAAGACCGGGCCAGCCTCCCAGTCTCCAAGATGTTATCTTTCCCCACTCCGACCCCAATCCCCCGCACGCACACCGCGCATGATTGGGGGCGCACACATCCACTCGCGTCGGTCATCGCTCCACCAAGTGCGCCGCTATACATCCCGCCACCTGGCACTGCGTTGAGCATTGCCTACGAGGCACGAAGAACGACGTTCTGCAACAGCTCGCTGGATTCGAATGTACTCCCCACTTTCTGTGTTGCATTTCTGTGCGTGCTCATGACCGAGGTCTATCGCGTCCGTGGTCCCATAGTCGGTGCCATCACCACCCATCCTCTCTGTGCGTGGTCACGTCCTCCAAAATTCCCACATACCTATCTCAGGACAACTCAGTCCTACTGCCCTCGAGAACGAATCTCTATTGCCTCTCCCGTGAGAGAGGCAATTTCAGCAGGGAAGGAGTGCACCAAGATGGACGTGCAGGTCATAGAATACGGACGAGAGCGAATGAACGGAGTGGGACGTCACAGCATAAGCGGCATCATTGGAACACCGTTTGGACCACAGGGAACTGCGATAACCGGGAAGCAGGCCAAGGAGTAGAAAGGCAGACTCAGAGGTAGCTCGTGACCATCGAAGGCAGGTCTTGGCTATCATTGCGCGGAAGTCGCTCCTGGGATTTGCACTCGCAATCTCCCAACTCGGTATAGCCGGTTACAGGATGACTGATAACGCACTGGGACCGCGTAAATGGTATGTGGCCGAGTCGAAGTATAGCGGGGATGGGAGGGCCACATCTGCAAAGACTGATGATGGGATAGGCGATTCTCGCAAACCGAACACGGAATTGACGCAGGCGCATCCTGTGCGTGTCGCATTCAACGGCCAAATGCAACCCAAACTGGTTTTCCACGTCGCAAGCCACCCCGAAACCATGTCGTGTTGTTACGCACGCCGGCGTTTTAGGACTCCATTACCGAGACTCTGTGTATCCCGTAGGGGAACTACGAGTTCAGCACAGCCCATGGTGCACAACCAAGATATGAAAGCACCAGGTTAGAGAGTAGCCTAGCTCCTTAGAGCTACCTACAACCCATGGGAAAAGTCAAAGACTTGGGCCTTTGGGAGCATGTGCGTAGACCTGAATGATGTAGGTAGACACAGGATCGGGGATTCCATATGCGAGGACTCGAGAACGGCAAATGGGCAGAGCGAGTGAGAAACTCTGTGCGTAGCCCATATCGCATGTCACAGATAGTTGCTACAGTCCGATCGCCTGTCTGTACTCTGCTCGGCCCCGGGCACGCCGTAAGAAAACCGCGACAAATCTCTAGCATCCAAAATCGAGGTTGCATCACCCTCTGTCACGCGGAGTATCTCGCCCGTCCGGTGTCGTCTTTCCCTTCTTTGTACGCTGACTGGACAAATGAAAGCATGCGCTTTCTGTGCGTGGTGCCTATCGAGCGTGACAGGGATCCCGAGATGATACAAAGGGGATACTTGTCCGTGCATGAAGGAAGGTGTGCATCCTGAACCGAGATGAATGCGTGCCGGAGAAATGTTGAGAGGCTGAGGATGGGGCTTCATGGCAGACAATAAAAGCAGCAGACGAGCAATCATCTTGAAACGCGCAAGCTAAAGTCCTGCTAAAGAAACAACAAACCCCGCCCGTCAGCGATGCCATTCTATGTCGCAGTGAACCCACGCAGGCAAATGATATGCTCCCTCGGACCTGAAAATTCTTAGGGTTAGAAATCATCCCGAATCGGGATGGATCTTTTGGTTAGGAGGGGCGAAAGCTCTGCGGCAGCGGGTGCAGGATGGCTGGAATGAGCACCTGGGCGACGGAGGTGTCAAGTCGGATGGCGCCATGCTCGGAGGGGTTGATGGTTGCGAGAGCAAAGTCATTTCAAGTCCGAACGCGTTGTTTTGTGGTCAGCCAATGATCATGTGACCACGTACAGCACGTGTTCGTGAGAGAATAAGTATGTCTGTCACGGCAGTCACGTCACGATGTATTGGGCTACTAGTCGACCACGACTTACGACTACGACGACACGGGGCCGTTGAATGGCCGAAAACATCTACAGCAAGGGAACCAGAGTCTGGTTCGAGGACAAAGAACAGGCTTGGATATCCGCGGAGGTCACCAGTGTCACCAAGGGCAATGACGACGCCATCAAACTCGTCTTCCTCGACGAACGGGGCAGGGTACGCGTCGATCCTGCCGACCTCTCGCCCCAACTATCTCATCGTTTATTATTAGGAAATTGTCATCAACACAACTGGAAAGGATATCAAAGACGGCAAAGACGGCCTTCCTCCTCTGCGGAACCCTCCGTTGCTAGAAACTGCCGATGATCTGGCCACCCTTTCTCATCTCAACGAGCCATCAGGTGACATTCCCTACATCACATTACCCCTACCATCTTCTTAACGTTTCATGTAGTGTTACATACTATTCGCAACCGTTATGCACAGCATAGTATATACACCTATAGCGGCATTGTCCTTATTGCTGTTAATCCCTTCCAGCGCGTCACTCTTTATGGACCAGAAATCATTCAAGCTTACAGTGGTCGAAAGAGAGGTGAACTGGAGCCCCACCTCTTCGCCATCGCCGAGGACGCGTACACCGCCATGGCAAAAGAGGGCATTGGTCAAACCATCATCGTGTCTGGCGAGAGGTATTCTTTTCTTTACAATGCAACTTCTTTATCTCATGTGTACCTTTTAGTGGTGCAGGTAAAACTGAGTCGGTAAGTTGTCATGTTCAGCTAACTGATCCGGCTCCGTTTTAATCCTCATCAGGCAAAGTTCATTATGCGATATATCGCCTCTGTCAACCCCCCTGGCTCCGGAGCCAAGGGAAAGACAAAATTGTCGTTAGATGAGTCTAGTGAAATAGAAAAACAAATACTGGCCACGAATCCTATCCTCGAGTCTTTTGGGAACGCAAAAACAACCCGAAACGACAATTCATCACGCTTTGGAAAATATATTCAGGTCCGAATATTCATTGCGCGTTTTGATTAGCACACCGGCTGATAGCTTCATAGATTCTTTTTGACGGAAAACCAGAAATTGTCGGTGCGCGCATTCGTACATACCTTCTAGAGCGGTCGCGTGTCGTCTTTCAGCCAACTACGGAACGAAACTATCATATCTTCTATCAGCTGTGCGCTGGCGCGCCACTGAAGGAGCGAAAAGATCTTGGGTTGGATACGGATGTTTCGAAATTCCATTACCTCAAGCAAGGCGGTCCGACTTCCACACCCATTCTAGGGGTTGATGATGTCGAAGAATTCCGCGCGACTCAGCAAGCTCTTTCAACTGTTGGCATCAGTGTTGAAAAGCAGTGGGCTGTTTTCAGGCTCCTGTCTGCTCTTTTACATCTTGGAAACGTCAAGGTTACCCAGGCTCGAAGTGAATCATCCATCGACGAAGCAGATCCTGCTCTTATTCTGGCCACTCGGTTTTTGGGGGTCACGCTTTCTGAATTCAAGAAATGGACGGTTAAGAAACAAATCATTACGCGTTCGGAAAAAATCGTCACATCTCTGAATGCTGCCCAAGCGACAATAGTCAGGGATAGTGTGGCGAAGTTCGTATATGCATGCCTATTCGAATGGCTGGTTGCAATTGTCAACGAGAGTTTGGCGGGAGAGAATGGTGATGCTGCCGAACGCGCGGAGATGTTCATTGGAGTGCTGGATATATATGGGTTTGAACACTTTCAAAAGGTGGTTACCTCTGTATGCGGTTGCCTTCCTAGCTCACATCCACTCTCAGAACTCCTTTGAGCAGTTCAGCATTAATTACGCGAATGAAAAGCTTCAACAAGAGGTAAGTACTGGAACTATTGTCATGGCTGACCCTGAGGCTCTCGTTCGCAGTTCAACTCGCACGTGTTCAAGCTTGAACAGGAAGAGTATATGAAAGAGGAAATCAATTGGACATTCATTGATTTTTCGGACAACCAGCCCTGTATCGATGTCATCGAGGGCAGACTTGGTGTCCTTGCTCTCCTTGACGAGGAATCCCGTTTACCCTCTGGCAGTGATGCTTCTTTCCTGCAGAAGCTGAATGCGCAGCTCTTGAAACCGGTGAACAAAGCGGTCTTCAAAAAACCTCGGTTTGGAAATTCTGCGTTTACGATTGCACATTATGCCCTCGATGTTACGTATGAAGTCGACGGTTTCCTGGAGAAGAATAGGGATACGGTACCAGACGAGCATATGGTGCTGTTGGCAACTACAAAAAATCCTTTCCTCAAGGAAGTTTTGGATACTGCTCTGGGCTCGGTCAAGTCCGCGGATAAATCCAGTGATCTTCCCCACCCTGGTTCTCCTTCCCTTTCTGATTCGGGCAGTGGTGGATCTCGTCGATCGTCAATAATACCTGATCCGGGTCGGTCAGCACTAGTGGCATCAACTACAACGGTAACTAGTAAGAGGCCAGGTGCGGCCTTGAGGAAACCCACGCAAGGCTCGATATTCAAAGCCTCTCTGATCACATTGATGGACACTCTCAGCATAACGAACGTCCACTACATCCGGTGTATCAAACCGAACGAAGCTAAGAAGCCATGGGAATTTATGCCTTCTCAGGTTTTAGGTCAGCTTCGTGCTTGTGGTGTCTTGGAGACGATTCGTATCAGTTGTGCGGGGTACCCTTCGCGGTGGACGTATGAGGAATTCGCAGAGCGGTGCGTAATCGCTTAAATTTTGAATGACTGGCTCAACGCCCTTTTCAGATATTATATGCTTGTTCCCTCTGCAGATTGGCAACCTATGATACAGAAATTGGAGCTTAGACCTCTTTGCTCGCTTATTTTGGAGAAGACAATCAACGATCCCGACAAATATCAAAGCGGCCTTACTAAGATTTTCTTCCGAGCGGGTATGCTTGCCGCGCTCGAGTCCCTCAGGTCTGAACGACTTAATACCCTCGTCACCATTGTGCAAAAGAATATGCGGCGACGCGTGGCTGCCAAGAGATACCAGAAACTCCGTAGTGCCACAATTAAGATTCAGACATGGTGGCGTGGCATATTGGCGAGACGCTTGGTCGAGAGCATTCGCAGAAATGTCGCTGCGAAGAGATTGCAGACTGGCTTGCGACGCTTCCTTCAAAGGTCCAAGTTCCTTCAAATTCGCCGGACAGTGATCGCTGTACAGAGTCGTGAGTTCCAATTCTCGCTACGTAGGTTTAGCTCACGGGAACAATTAGATGTTCGTGGCGCGCAGGCTCGACGAGCGCACATTGAAGCGAGGTCAATACATGCAACCGTGCTGCTGCAATCTTTATTCCGTGGAGTGTACGTTTCACTGCTTTAATCTCATCAACCAGCTGACAGTCGTCGTTCAGACTGTATCGCCGCCTACATCGTTCTGATATCGGACATGTGGTATATCTGCAGTCTTGTGTCAGGCGACGTCTTGCCAAGAAGCAACTCAAGGTTCTCAAGGCTGAGGCACGCTCAGTGTCTAAATTCAAGGAGATCTCCTATCGTCTCGAGAATAAGGTCGTGGAACTCACTCAGACTCTCCAGAAGCGAACGGAAGAGAAGAAGGCCCTGCAGGCCCAACTGGAAGAACTCGAGATGCAGGTTCAGCAGTGGAGTTCGAAACACGAAGAGGCAGACGCAAAGGCCAAGTCTCTTCAAAACGCATTGCAAACAGCAGACGCTGAATTATCTCGTCGCGAGGAGCTTCTCCAAGCAAAAGCTGATGTTGAGAGACGACTAGAAGATGCAGTGGCGAAGGTAACCGAGAAGGAGGAAGCGATCCAGCGGTTAACCAATGAAGTGCTTGCGCAAGCTGCTCAGCTACAATCTCAAGAGAAGGCCTTCGCTACTTCACCATTGAGATCCACAGAAGATGTTTCTGTCATTGCTACCCTCAAGAATGAGGTCAGCAGTCTACGCGAGCAACTCAATCGCGCCAATGCGTACAACGTGCTGACGAGGGGTGCTCGAGAACCACCAACATCCCCCACTTTTGTACCTGCTCTCCGCATCCCCGACTCGAACCCTGCCAATGGGCTCTCGTTGGCTCCTCCCCTCCACCCCAGTCGCCATCAACGAAGGCACAGTTCCGCAGGTGTCCTTCAACTTAGTCCCTCCGAATACCGTACATCTGCAGATGAGCTAATGATCGATGTGAAGCGTAGCCAAGCGCTTAGCCAGCGAGCGGTCTCTGTCGCTTACAATGGCGAGGACAACGCTCTTCGAGTACGGACGAATGGCGTGGCCGACCTCCGCAGTTACGATGACTTGGCAGAAGAGAAAATCAAACTTATGCAAGACATCAAGCGATTGGATGAAGACGTCCTCATTGGGCTTATTCGGGGTCTTAAGATTCCTGCACCTAGCACGACGAATCCATCCGCTGTAAAAGAGATTCTTTTCCCTGCAAACCTCATCAGCCTTGTCACGAATGAAATGTGGAAATATGGTCTCATCCCAGAGAGCGAGCGCTTCTTGGCTAACGTCATGGAGGCTATCCAAGCGCATGTCATGGTCCGTTCTCCCCGTGATAACTTGACTCTTTCTAAATCGTCAACAGTCTTTCAACGGAGAAGATGCTGTTATTCCGGGCATATTCTGGCTTTCTAACGTTCACGAGATGCTTTCCTTTATCTGCGTCGCGGAAAGTGACATGGTTCAAGGCATTGGCCCAGGGGAAGAAAACGCCGTTCGCGAATTCGATTGGAACGATTACGAGCGCCTAGTTACCGTAGTGAAACACGATCTTGGCAGCCTTGAGTACAACATCTACCACACATGGATGCAAGAGACCAAGAAACGCCTTTCCAAGATGGTGATTCCTGCGTTGATTGAAAGCCAGTCTCTTCCAGGGTTCACTTCAAGTGACGGAGGCGGACGATTGTTCAATCGTATTCTGAACACGAACAGCCAACCGGCCTACAGTATGGACGACATCCTGAACCTACTCAACAAGGTTTGGAAGAGCCTGAAGAGTTACTATATGGAGGATTCTGTGGTACAACAAGTCCTCACGGAACTACTCAAGTTGGTAGGAGTCACGAGCTTTAATGACCTTCTAATGAGGAGAAATTTCTCTTCCTGGAAGAGAGGTATTTCATGTTTTGGATATTCCTCTGTGACCTGCTGACTTTGTCTCCTTTGACAGCGATGCAGATCCAGTATAACATCACACGAATAGAGGAATGGTGCAAGTCGCATGATATGCCAGAGGGCACGCTCCATTTGGAACATTTGATGCAAGCTATCAAGCTGTTGCAACTAAAAAAAGTGGGTGTTCTGACTATTGTTTGAGGAATGTTTCTAACATAATGTGATAGGCGACACCTGCTGATATAGAGATAATTTATGACGTTTGTTGGATGCTGAGTCCTATGCAAATCCAAAGGATGTGTACCAACTACTATGTCGCAGAATATGAGGTGGGTAGAGCATTTCTTACCGATCTAAACGTGCCTATGGGTTTATTTCTAGAACCCCATATCTCCTGAAATTCTGCGCGTCGTTGCTTCGCGGGTGCAAGCAAATGATCGTAATGACCATCTCCTGCTCTCACCCGAAACGGAGGAAGTAGGACCATTTGAACCTCCATATCCTCGTGAGGTTTCGGGGCTTGAAACATACGTCCCGGCATACCTCAACGTGCCTCACCTCCGCCGATTAGCTGCCCTTGTGGCATAGCGGGCCGTGTTGCTTGTTTCTCTGGTCTCTGGTTGTTGACATTGATTTTGCGCTTGTTATCCATTCGCATTATGTATTTCTTTTCGGACTTTATTCGGATAATACCAACGAGATTTTCCTGCGAATACGATGGGTAGCATGGAACGAAGCAGACAAAACGAAGCCGACAATAAAAATTACAGTACATGGCACATCTGTGCCCACTAGTGAGCCTAACTAGTTAAAGGTGAGTCTGTCAGAACGACAGTCGATCCGTCTTCTAACTGTGGTGACAATTCTAAATGATTTTGCAGCACTTCGCTCTCTATTTCCCTAGATGATCTCTTCAAATAGAACGTCTGACCCGAGATGAATGCTTGCGACGTCATGGCGTGCTATGGAAACTTACAGAAGCTGTATGGGAAAGGCCAAAGTGCTGGACAGTCATGTCCAATGCCCTGCCCGTGATCATCGTCTATGGAACGTTAAATAACATAGGATTTGGTGCGAAACCGCATTACCTTTCGGAACCACAGAGTACTTTCTTTTGCTGATCGGCCAACGATCTCAAGACGTACAGTCACATGAAGACGTTGGTCGACGGGTACCACAGAACTTCTATCCTTTGGGTCTGCGGGGATCGCTTTGTGGCGCAGTTTCATCAAAGCAACCTTTTGTACCTGAGCCAGTCTCTGGGAGTCAGGAGGAAGCTTCCTGTGCTGACGCACCACCACAGGAATGCGGGTCGTCGAGCTGCCGGGTGTCTGGAACTTTTGAGAAAGAATTGCACGCGCAGCTTCGTGCTTGGTATCATCATTCGGGACGGTAAGGCCAGTGCATGAATGAGACCGCATGTAACGGTGACTATCGATCGTGTGAGGTTTCTGGGAGAAGAGACGCGGCGATGGGACACTTACTGGACACAGAAAGAAAGCCGGCAGCCTGGACAAGCTCCATGGACTGCGCCTGGGGGGTCGGTAGCAGTCGTAAGGGAGGGTTTGTCGCATCCTGAAAAGGCACAATCGGAGTGGATCCAAGCGGACGGTTTCGAGGGTGGTCGTTGCACTGAAGTACAGTTGTGGATGTCTGGTGAGATATGAAGCTTGCAGAACCACTCCAAGCAACTACATTGAATTGGCAGGAAGTCGAGAACGTTGCACGACTGCAATGCACAGTGCTTGCCAATGGGATCCAATTCCATGATGGTGCACTTCCGAGTTCAAGAGATAAACAAGCACATTACATAACGTCACAAGGTGTCACCAGACAAAAATTGTGCACATGACATCAGTAGTGCTCAAAGAAAATACATTAGGTCTTGTCGTTTATATGCGGTCCACGAGATGGACACAATGTTCAATCCGACGATAACCCGCAATTTTGCGACATCAAAATGGAAACAATGCAACACTAAGTGTAGGTGACGAGGCATCGAGAAACCTAGTTCTTCCGACGGAAGGAAGACCCTGGATATAGCGTCGTTTAGCAAATGCATAGACAGAGATTCACCAAAACCCAACCTTCCGTTAATCGTGCCTTTCCACCTGTAGGCTGGCACAGGACACTTGCACAGGAGCCACACAAAACCACTGATTGTGCATGTGAGAAGACAGTTGTGATGGTGAAGCAGCCTACATATCAGAAAGTATGTAAGAGTCACGCTTGTGGATACGGATGAGAAAGTAGACGGACCAGGGCACTTCACGTCCATAAAGTATGAGTTAGGAGATTGTACGAGACGCTTTAGTTTGTGTTGTCTCTTTTCAAGTTCAGGGGAAGGGTTCAACAGATCAACTACGAGTGTCTAGTGGACTGTCAGAAACGGTGTGGAGGGGAACGTCGAACATACCATGTTTGCAAACCTTTTGGATGATGGTGATTGTGTACGACGGAATAGAAGGTTAAGGTTAGCTGGGCTTGATATATTTCATTCTCCGAACGGCACATTCCGAGCGGCACCGTTGTGATTCGTGCTTACTAAAAGTAGTAAACAGAAGTGCTTGGCTTGTCAGACCGCAAAGCTCGAGGCTCAAAGCGCAGCCATTGCTGCAACTCAGTACTCAACGTTCAACGTCAACGTTTAGCACCGGGGCTATCAACAGTCATGAATATCATAGTATGTGGAGCTACAGTACAGTGACATGTTCTAACTTTCCAACCAGGAAACACTCTTTGGCAGGACTATCACTCCTGCCGAACGTCTCCGTCAACACCAACGAGCTCTTACAAAGGCTCAGCGCGAGCTCGACAGAGAGCGTTCAAAGCTTGAACAGAGTGAGAAGAAGCTCGTCATGGATATTAAGAAGAGTGCTAAAGCGGGTCAGATGGTATGTGATACCCAGCGCTTCCTGCAACCTTCGTCAATTGTCTTAGTAGAACGCGTGTAAAGTCATGGCCAAGGATCTCGTTCGCACACGAAGATATATTCAGAAATTCTATCAGATGAAGACACAACTGCAAGCTATTGGCCTTAGGATACAGGCCCTTCGTAGTAATCAACAAATGGCAGAGGCAATGCGTGGAGCGACCAGAGTACGTCCCATGGTTTGGGTTGATGTTATCTACTCTCGTTAACCACTACCCGCTGGAAGGCTATGGCATCTATGAATCGTGGTCTCAATCTACCTGCCATTCAGAAAATCATGAACGATTTTGAGAAGGAAAGCTCGATGATGGATATGAAAGAAGAGATGATGTCCGACGCCGTAGATGATGTGATGGAGGATGAACTCGAAGAGGAAGAGGAGGAAGGGGACAAGATTTTGAGGCAGGTCCTCGATGAAATTGGCGTTGATCTCTCCCAACAAGTACGGAATATCCACCAATCCTAGCAAATTGTTCGCTGACATGTGGATCACAGCTCACTGAAGCACCAACTGGACTTGGTGCCATATCCTCACCACTAACTGAGAGTCGTAGGCCAGTAGCAATTGGAGAGACAGGCGGCCCATCCCATGGAGATGACCGACAGGGTGGTGATGTTACTGTTCCTGACGAAGACTCCCTTCAAGCACGCTTAGATGCTCTTCGTCGTGGTTGACTGCGGATGCAGAGAGGATGGCTTGGAACCCTCCTGCATTGTGTTTACCCATTATGAGTACGGCTTGTGTATGTACTGCGAACGGCCTATTGATAATAGTTCAGAATTCATAACTAACCTGCGATGCCAATAGAATGGCAAGTGAAAGCGATACGTAGTAATCTTGACTCTCAGATTAGTGAAGAAAGCGTTAAAACGCCCAGTCGGGATAATTCATTCAAGCTTCATGCCTTGAGACTCACAATATCCTTGGCTTCCTGCATACTCAATGTCCAAGAAATTCCTGACCCACTGTAGAATGACTCGACATCCTCATCCTGGCAATCAACAAACTTAACCCTGATGTTAAGGCTCAGTGAAACGGGTATTGACTTACACTGTCAAGGTTCAACAGCGAGGAGATCTGCTGGAGACGAGTAAATTTTTCTCGAATGTCCCCAAATACCGTCTGAGAGGACAGGTACGCTATTATGGAACGAAGGTCGCGGTCAAAACGTATTGCACCCAACTGGTGGAGGCATCAGCGGAAAATATGGGATCATAGAATTCTGGGCATGCCTCTGAATAATGAAGAGTCAAAACGTATTTCTCCCATGGTCGGAGGATAACATCGAGGGCAAGACCGAACAAGATACGATAGTTGTTTTCAGTGCATGGGTCCTGCTCTCCGATTTAGGTTTTGCTGCATGAAGACAGTAAAACTGACTTTGTATCCATCTGTCAAACCCTCCCACACCTTCGTGAAGCGTTTCTTCACGACGTCTTGGTATTCCGCGGTTGCGTACCCATCTTCGTCCAGAACATAAGAAACGTCTTTGTAGACGTCGGGTATTAGGGTTCGTAGCCTTGATCGCATTAGTTGATTGAACAATTGCTCTATGCTGGCCTAAAAGGAATCGTTAGACATTTGCCGCGTGGTCGTGCCATGTTAAGAATCACTTTCAGGGTTGCCTTGAATCTGGTCGTAGAACCAAGCAAGCTTCCTACGATGGTCTTTACGCGAGACTGCTCAGTGTCGAGGAATAGTTGTGGGATGGCGGGTTGGGACAACAAGTCATTCACAAGTCTCTCCATATGTGAGAGAGAAATATCGAGATCATTTAACAGTACCTTTCAGGGAGACATTAGGTAGGCCCAGACGAAGAAGGAGAAAGAACGCACAAGGAAGGATGTTCGGTTTTCCCTTTCAGATCTCTCAGTTCGAACGCCTGTACCGACCCGGTAGACATCATCAAGTTTCTTTTTGATACCACCAACAAAGTCGTGGTCTAGTACGTCCTTGAGAAGGTTGGTAGTTCGTTCCAAGGTTCCTAGAGAGCCTGTCGATAATAGGCGCGCATACACAGTTTTTAAAACGTAGAAAACATCATCCGGTGTGGTGGTAGTCACAGGCGTCTGAGAAAAGTCGGGACTGGAGAGGTGCAGGGCCTGCGAGGGTTAGCATGATACTTTGATACCTTAAGAGTCTTACAAACCTTGTCAATGATTGTGCGGATATACCAGATTTCCATAGGAATATAACAAGAGTTCAACAGATCGTCAAACTCTCTTTGAGATGACGTAGAATCGAAGAGTGCAACAGGCTCAACCAGCGGCGACGGTGCGTGTGCGTGCTGGTCGGAGGATTTGAAAACAGGTTGTAGATTCTGGTCATTGGAGTTGAGTTCACTATCTGCAACACCCTCTTCTTCCTGTGTTATCCCTAAGTAAAACGGTGAGTGCGGGTAGAATAAAGGTACAAACCTGTAACTGCTCGACGAGGAACTTTCTGAACAAGTGCCATCGACCGCTCATTCCTGCGATCTCGGATAATGACTTGTCCACCTCACGTGGGTCAACCTCATCAGCGTCTATAGTTGTTGGTGTCTGTTTTCGTGGAGCAGACGAAGATGCCGTCGAATTCGAGATATCGGACAGCTAGGATGAGCTGAGCATAGTTAGATGACATGGAGACAAAAAAACTCTACCTTTCTCCTGATGGATCGATCCTCCCTCCAAGCTTCAAGAGTGCTCCGGACCACTCGATCACATTCCTCCAACAACCTCTTAATGACACTTCGCATATTCCCCGCACCATAATACTTTTCTACCACAGGTTGGTGTTGGTCAATAATCATGGCCACACCTTCAAAAAGTGCAGTCAGAACAGTGACGTAGTACAGTGGGGAGGAAGCTGTCGGCTCTTCAGTTCAGCATCCAGTCAAAGAATAGCCTAAAATCGCACTTTTGGCGGATATAGGTGCCCTTACTCGCACCAAGTCGACTACAAATGATGCATATGCTTCAAGACCTTCCGTTTCCCAGCCGATCGCAGGAAACAGTTTGAAGAAACGACTCGTCGCAGCTGCGTCGCGAGATTGCGATGCCTGCGCAAACTGTTTTAGGAATATTGATAAAAGTTGTTCCCTCGCAGCTTGAAGCGCTTGCGCAGGAGGGAGGTGGTTCTCCGCAGTTGGCTGGGAGGGACATAAGCACTAGATACGTGGATGGACAAGAGAACATACCACAGATGACTCGGCAAGCGGGCTTGAAATGACTTCAAAGGGCAACGACATGGCACGAGCACAATGTCTAGTCGCTGACTCCCAGTCCTGGTGTTCAATGCAAGACTGTAATTGGGAAAGAGAAGACTTGTGGAATGTAAAACAGTGCCTTCAATGTGGTATGTATCGCAATACCTTGAGTTCTATCACCTGCCCCACTTGTTCCGCAGCCTGCGAGATGCGACTCATCTCCTGGTCAAGAGTTCTGACCCGCCCGCCGACACGGTCCGCTGTCTTAGCTGTGGAGGAGACCTTTTCCTTGAGCTGTAGAGATTCTAGACATAGGTTATTCAGGTGAGGGACAAGCGTTTCCAGCCGGCGAAGCGAATCCTCTATGGAGGCACGGTCGGAGAGCAATTCAGCGAGGGAATTGGAGAGTGCTGCTTCCTCGGACTGATACCAAGACAGACACGAAAGGATTTCGTTCAGGTTCGTGAGTTTCCTTGGATCTCTTTGGGTGAAACGGGACGTTTCAGCTTGCAGCTGGTCCACTGAGTTGGTCGACATGTTCGCCGGCAAGACGATAGCTCGGCGGACGAGACTAATCTGATGCGAGTCAGTGGAGCGCGCAAACCAATTGATGTGCAGGTAGCAGGCAAACGATTGTATATAAGTCTTAGGGATGTTCGGTTAAACATCAATATAGTGAGGAGAGCAACTCTTTATCGCCCCAACTTCGTTGGCGAGTTCTACATCCTCAACAGCCCACTAAAACGTATGTCCGAAGGAATATCAAACACATTGACCAATGAAGCAGTACCACGGACAGAGGCGACGATCACCATCCGTGTGATCAAATCCTTTGAATATCGTACAGAGCGCAGCCTCGTCCTCCACAAACTCAACCTTGAGACCACGACAGTCGGTGACTTGAAAGAAACTGTTCGGAAAGGCATATTGGTCTCACTTGGTCTCCTTCTGATCTCACCTCCGGTTCAGTTATCCAGACTGGATCCGCTTGGCGGCCATACCGCAATGTGGTCCTAGGTCCGTATACGTCGCTTGATGGCATTCGGGGTTGTTGAGTATCAAGTCAGATACGATCAAACTCTATGCAAAGGCTCATGGTGCAAAGGTGTGCAAGCTCGGTCACCAACGGTGACCTGCTCAACTCTGATGACCTAGACTACGAACCTGATTATCAATTTGGACCACGATGAATGGCTCCTCGAGGATGACGCAAAGACTCTAGCAGACGTTGGTTTTGGTAGGTATCCAAGTCCATCTATTTTCCTGTCGTTTATTCTTGAATCCAGAGAATGAAACCGAGGTCAGCTTCTTCAATCGTAGTGCCTATGAAATCTTCAAGCGTGACCCCGAGGTACGAACGTTCTATCCCCAACTTTACGCTGTTCTCAACCGCCAACCAGGTTCGATGGGACATAACATCATGATTCTCTGGTATGTATCCCAGTGAGTTCCTTGGTGCATCAATTACGAAGGGTGTGTACGAATCTATAGACACAGGTGGGCAATGCATCAGGGTAGTGTAGCGGCAACAAATATCAATGGCAAATCGGCTCAGAGAAAGTACATTTACTGATTGGCGCATTGCACGCTTTGTTGCCCCTCGTGATCCTCATCCATTGCTTCGTCCGACAAGGCGCTCGCTCTCGACCGTGCATCAGGTTCGTCAAGATCCACCTCCTCCAGATGGACATTCTTGGGGAAATGCTGCACAGGAGTACGGGGTGGAAGAGCCTGCTCAAGCAAGGAAATTTTGGATGGATCGATGGTATCGGGAAATTTAACAGTGAACCTGACAAAAAGATCGCCAGGCTCATGATGTCGCTGAGATGGCATTCCTTGTGATCGGATGACCTTGACAGATTCTGAAAGTCGACGTCGAGCAATAAGATGTACGAAGAAACAACATGACATACCGTTTTTAACGACTTCCCCAGGTAAAAATCGGACGATTAACGCTCGGTCGTCGAGATGTTTGATCGCAATTTCACCACCTGCAAGAGCGGTGAGGAGGTCGATCTCGAGTTCGGTTACTAGGTTGTTTTCTTGGCGTTTGAACCTTTCATGAGGTTTTTCTTCTATGACGATTACGACATCTCCAGATTGAGCGTTTGGCGACTGATCGCTTTCGCCTGCAAAGGTGATTGTCTGGCCACCCTTCATGCCCTTGTCTATATGAACCTCTAGAATCTTTTTCTCCGGTAAGACTTTCTTTCCTTTGCAATTTGAGCAGCGATCTTTGGGGTTTATAACCTCGCCCGTCCCATTACAATCGTCACATCCGGACTGTATTTGTTGGATCATGGGGCCCATCTGGCGGAGCGTCACCTTGACACCGCGACCATTGCACGAGCCACATGTGCGGACGGCGCCGTCCTTCCCACCCTTGCCACCGCACTTTGAGCAAAGAGTGTTCCGCGTGAGTGCGAGTTTGGTGGTCTTGCCCTTGTAGAGGTCCTCGAGTGACACCTGGACACGGTGGACAAGATCTTTGGTCTTGCGAACGCCCTGCGGGCGGCCACCACCTCCACCAAAGAAACCGCCTCCACCAAAGAGCTGGCTAAAGAGATCCTGGTATAGCGTAACAAAGATATATGAAGTCGGATAGAAAGGGAGGAAAGAGGGAACTAACCTGCGGGTCCATACCACCCATGCCACCCTGTTCCGAGAGACCGGCTTCACCACGAGCATCGTATATACTGCGTCTCTCGGGGTCGGCAAGAACCTCATAACTAGGAAGGTGATTCAGCAGTGATGGCACACGGAGCAAATAGGGACATACGCGTGCGTTACCTCCTTGAACAACTCAGGGTCACCGCCCTTGTCTGGGTGTAGTCGCAATGCTCTGCGGAGCGTGAGGACGAGAGCTGGAAGATTAAAAATTAACTGACTTTTTCCTGTAGGCTTTTTTGAGGTCGTTTTCGGACGCATCGGGAGATACCTCGAGCAGGTCGTAAAATTTCCTGTGGACAAGTCGAGTCAGTCATGTGGAGCAGCCAAAGAAAGGCCACAGACGTTTCTCTGACCATGGTGAGTGCGAAGGATGAGATGGAACAGAACAAAGAGAGTGACGAACGGCGATGGGATCTTTAGGCAGTCTAATGCTGTACTAGTGGAATGTTGCAGAATGTACTAGAACCTTCTGTGTATCCGCTTTTGGAAGTGACGTTGGAACTCCTTTCTTTCTGTATGTACAAGGGACTAACTATGCTACTGTGTTAGGTCCTCCACTAACATCAGGGTAGACATCGAATCGTCGCTGTATAGTTACAGGTATTCCTGTCCTCGCCGAATGGTACACTTGGGGATCTTCCAGAAGATATTGAATGACGCTCGGGTCGAGACTTGGAGAACTCACCGATATCAATGTGTAGGATGGTCTCGCTCTCCTCGGCCTGACCGAGCACTTTCCCGCTATTTCATGTCAGTGGCTGAACCAGCCCTCAAAACGGCACTCACAATGGATCAACTACCATGCTGTGGCCATACTGTCACATGAAATGGTCAAGCATCAGAAACCACAGGTTGTTTCCCGGATGACTTACCGCTTGATACTTTGCCCCCGGATCTCGTGCAGGGCTGCACATCGAAAAGTAGACCTGATTGTCAACCGCTCTGTACAGCATCTTGCGTCAACTCATTGACCAAGTCTCAAGTGGGCTGCTGCCTACCGAGCCCGTTGGAGAAGCTCCCAGTGAAGAGGTCCTGTCGTCGTGTTGAATGCACCAGGATAGACAAGGACGTGACAGCCTGGCAAACAAAATTTACTGAGTGATCGCTCCCGTTGGCTATCCATACAACAAAGCTAACCTTTTCGTGCGGCGATCATGGCAAGCTCCGGGAAGCGCACATCGTAGCATATTCCCAGACCAATGCGAGCAAACTCTATCATCAAGTTTATGCACAGCGGTCCGGCACAATGTGATAGTTCCTCACCTGTATCGAAGAACGTGGTAGAAGAACCACCTGTCAGCGTTTCGCTCTCCTACACAATAAATAAATCGTCTTGGGTCCCTTTAAAAGAGTGCGCTTACTTTGAAAGTGATCTTGCCTGGGATATCAATATCAAACAGGTGGACTTTGCGATGCGTTGCCACGAGTTTGCCTGGTAAAGAGCTGAGTAACCAAGATGAAACATGGGGTTCATGACATGCCTTCTGGCGAAAATACGATGCTGGTATTATAGAGCTTGCCGTCAACTGCATCCCTCTCGGGTATCGAACCTAACCCGTCTTTGAATTGACTGGTCCATTGTCATCAAGTACATGGTGCACCTCCAATAATCCAAATCCGGTTTTCCGATGCAGCCTCTGAGAGCGCCTTGATGCTCTGACTCTGCGTGTTCTTGGTGTCGTAGTCTTTCTTGGGAGTATAACCAATAGTCTCCGCGTGCACAGGGAAGTGCACATGGCCATAGGGGGAGTTGAAGCATTCCTGGGTTGGTTATGGGCAGTGCTAAACAGAAGGAAGGAGGTCTTACAGGCAAGACAACTAAGTCAGGCTTTCCTTTGGGGCTCTTCACCGCTAGACTGATCATGTCCCTAGCATGATTCAGGTTTGCGCGTTTGATGTCCGCCGCAGTGGGGTTTTCTGAAACGTGAGAAGGGCTGCCTAGCTGGATGAGTGCCAGTCTAAACTGCTTGAATTCCGGGGCGACAGAGGACATTGTTCGACGGGCTTGATAAGATACCCTGGATGTCGGTATGGGACGGAGTAAAGATAACATGGGAGAAGGCTAATCAAGTACTTCCCACCACAGCCATGTCGGTTCTTGTCGTGTACAATCCCGTCTGCGGTGACTCCACCGCAGAGCAGTTCTTCAATGCCCATGTCATTCCCCGCCTCCACTCTGCAAACCGAATCCCTAGCGAGATCATCCGCACGGCTCCTGGCGATGGTGGGGAAGTCCTCGATTTCCTCAAGAAACACAAGGGAGAGCTCACCGTCGTACTTGGTTCTGGAGACGGCACCCTTCACGAGATACTCAACCACCTTGCCTTTGTAGCCGACCTTTCTTTTTCTGTCCGTTTTGCACTCGTTCCATGCGGAACGGCGAATGCACTCTATGCATCCTTGTTCGGGCCCGCTCCATCACACGAAACGGTCGCTTATAAGCTGCGATCGTTAGAGGCGTTTCTCCGATCCTCGACGCTGAAACCATTATCTTTATCCTTCACTTCGCTTCTTGGGCCTGGCTGTCCTGATCGTGACAGTAGCGACACTCACCCAATCGCGTCGGTCGTTGTCACCTCCACAGCCTTGCATGCAGCCATTCTCAGGGATTCGGAGGCGCTCCGCAAGCAAATACCTAGCATCGATCGATTTAAAGTTGCAGCGCAACAAAATATCACAAAGTGGTATGCCAGTCATGTCAAACTGTTGCCTACACCCTCGTCCGGTGTGGTTTGGATCTACGATCCACGCAAGGGTGACTTTGTCCCCGTTAGTGACCCCCCTCACGGTGATTCTGTGGCATTAGGCCTCGACGGTCCATTTGCATACTTCTTATCGACCGTGAACGTAGATCGGCTGGAGTCCTTTTTCCGCATTACCCCAACGATATCAAAGAACCCCCCAATAGACGCGTCAATGGACGTAGTCATGATCCGCCCAAAACGAAATCCCACGTTTACCTTGGATACCCCTCAAGCAAGAGAGGAATTCGCAGAGAAAACCCTCGCGGTGCTCAGTGCAACTTATCAAGATGGGAATCACATAAACTTGAGATATCGGCTAGAGAATGGGAACATCACGGAGAGCGGTGATGGTGACACGGTCGTCGAATGTTTCAGGTGTGGAGGCTGGGAATGGATACCTGTTCGTCGCCTGTGTTTCTGTTTGCACAGAATTACTGACGCCTCTTGAGGATGAGACAGATAACGACGCGCATTTGCTGTGTGCAGATGGGGCTATCTTCGATATAGACAAAGGCGGCCGAGCTATTTGCATGGCTTCCCAACGAACAGATGCGCCACCAAAACGTTTTTATGTTCACATTTAGGTTTTCTGTATTGTATCACGTATTAAGGCTACTGATATCAGGGTATGCCGAAGAATCAAGCCAAGATTTTTGCCACCGCTGCGCTACCTTCCTTGTGACACTCGTTGATAGTTTGATTGCTGTTAATCTGCAACTGTAATCAGAAATCCACTCGAGACGAATAACTAAGACCGTACCTTGACGACCTTGCCTTGTTTCTCCAGGTACTCTATAACGGGCCGGGAAAGCTCTTCATGGGTAACTACACGGCCAATTCTGAGTCAATTTCTGCAACATATAATATAATGGGAAACAACTTACCAAAACGCTTCTTGACACTCTCAATATTGTCGTCCTCACGCCCGCTCGTTTTGCCCCGTTCCAAAATACGCTGGATCATGACTTCTTGACCCGCTTCATAGACCAAGACGAGAGATGGAGGGCAAACCTTTTCGGGGTGAATTAGTGGGCTTAAAGGACATGAATGAGCAGCGTACCGTCTCCTCGAACGTTATAGCCTGATCCATCTTGCGCGGGAAGCCGTCAATGAGGAAACGACCCTTGCCGTCTGTCCACCCAAGGCCCGATTTCTCCCGCAACGCTTTAGACATCGCGTTCTCCAAAAGCTTGACCGTCACCTCCTGTGGAACAATTTTGCCTTCACGAATGCACGTCTGGATCAACTCTCCATACTGAGACCCTTCGCGGTTCTGTTCTGCACGCAGGAGATCACCAGCTGCAACCAACGGCGTTCATCGGTAAGAACGTCAGTGTGCAAGGAAACAGCTTGCCTGACAGGTGAGAAAAGTTGAAGGACTCCACCAGTTTGGCGCATTGAGTTCCTTTTCCTAGTCGGGTGTCAGATCGCAAAGCATCCCAGGGACATATGAACTTGCCTGCACCGGGGCCACCAAGCACGTATATGACGGTAACTTTATCAGAGTTGAATGCTGGTTTTTTAGTGTTCTGCGTGGTTGATGCCATGATCCGATATCAGATGCGATGTATCCTAATGAGTGTCCTGGCGGTGGTGGTGGCGCGGTGGAACGAGGGGGTGAGGGTGTTGCAGAGGTTGCTTCGAAGCTGGATGTGTTGATTCTCTATGTTTCACAACGAGGAGGAAGGTCCCACCAGAAACAAGGATGAGTCCAAGGAAGAGAAGTGGATTTGGGCCTTTGCGAATACTGGCTGAGAGTGGTGGCATGCACTAATCTTTGTTTACTACCTTTTTTAGTTTTACCACAAGAGTCTCTACCACTCATGGATTGTGGTGTCGTCAGGATTGACCACGGCTCGGACGTGTACGTGGTGCGTTCGTGCTACCACGAGGACGGGCACGACCTCTTGGCTTTTGGAGGTGAGCATTCTGTTGAAGTTTACCAGATAGTCAGCCAAATTTCTTGTTCGTCTCTCCCTTTAAAACTTAACGGCTATCCCAGAGTGCGACCTCTGCCAAGAGATTGGCATCATTCCACATCGGGGCTAGAGTAACTGCGTTAGCCTGGTCGCCTCGTACGCTCTCACCTAGCAGCAGCGACGATTGGCTCGTTGAGTTCGTCCTCACAACACATCCAGAACCCAACCACAAACTTGACGTCTGAATTATAGAATTGCGGCAGCTGGTATAGACTTTGGTCTACACTTGTTAACAAAGTCTGCCTCAGCCAGCGAGTACATATTTCCGTTTGGCGGTGGGTTGAGTGGACATCATGGTAAAGTAAACGACATGTGCTTTTGTGGCGGCCATGATCAAGATAATGCCCGTTACGTTGCCTCCGTCTCCGGTAAGTAAATTCAGAGTCCTCGATGGCCAGCTTACTGACCAGCCTCAGATGACAAAATGCTCATGGTCTGGGATCTCCAGCCAACGCTCAACATCACATCGGGAGTTCCATCTCCCGAAACTTCCGGTCAGAACTCTTCTCCTCCGCCCAACACCCGGCCGCAACCTACTGCCTATGTCATCACGTTCCCACACCCTTTGATCACCGTTGGCTCACATCCCGGGAGCAGCAAGGAGTTCCTCGTTTCTGATTGCCGTGGCTCGGTCTTCCTCACGGATTGGCGGTCCGATCCCCTCCTGACGGAACAAGGGAGTTGGAGACATTCCACATTGATTGAGCTGGTCGATCCGCATGCGCTGAGTGATTCGCTCCTGGGAAAGTCATCCCAGAACATGGGTTTTGCCGCCTGGCGTCGTGATAATGCTGACATGTGGGTCCGCAATTGTTGAGTGACGTCGCTCGATGACAGCGGTTTCATCTACAGTGTGGGGGCGAGTTATGGATCGCGTTTCGCTATTTGGGACTTGTCAAAACTACGAGGCGGGAAGCCAACACACACAGGTGTTAGCTTCCAAGATGGAGGCCACGTATTCCGGTACGTTTCTGAGTCCGTGTCTGGCAAGGTCCTAAATTATATAAACCTTGCCATAGGTGGTGCCCGACAAACCCGGATTACTTTGCGATTGCCGCCAACTCTGTCAAAAAGGGGGCAGTTCTCCATGTCCATAATATTGGTTATGTCCACGCACAGCCTAGCATCATCAACGTAGCTCCTCGGCCACATAGCATCAGAGATTTTGATTTCATGGCGCTGCGTGGTCAACCATTGCTTGCAATTGCGTTTAGTCAAAGAGTCGTGGTATTCTCTATCGGGGACGAGTAACGGAATGGTCATACAAGACATACAAAGCATGTATCATAACTAGCTGCTCATAACATGCGATACAACAAACAATCGGATCTCTATGAAGAAGGATGAAAACGTTAAAGCGACACGAGCTTATCAACTTCCGACGAAGCCGGCCTGACCAAGCGGTTGTGTGGAGCCGTATGGATATTGGGTATAGTGAGTGGTCATGCCATCGCCATAGGCATTGCGCAGGTCATCCGCTGCCAGTACATGTTGATCCTCGCCTCCAAATCCAAGATCGAATAACATGGCGCGATAATAATGGTGGTCTGCTGGGGTATAGATTGGTGGGCCAGTTGGTGGTGGATAAGAAACTGTGGTTCGTGTTGGAAGACCATAGACAACGCCATTGCCATTTGGTGAATATCCTTCTTGAGGACTCGTGATGGGATAATTGACATGAGATAGATGATTCCGAGGGCCCACATGGGGGGAAGGTGTCGTTTGCGACGGGGACTCCTGTTCCCCTGATGATGCCTGTCAGCGATAGCATGGGGGTAGCAAGGGAAATTATACTCTGAAGAGGATGGTCGAGAGAAGGATCGTGATGAGGGCGATCCTTCATCACACCTGGACGCGCACGGTGCATATGAATGAGGTGCCACAAAAAACGTGCATGATAAGCCGCGAATGACGAGGTAGGCGATAGATGGGCGGCCTCGTTGTATGCTTCTGCTGTCCTTATTATGGTTTCATGAATTTCGCGCCCCGCACCCTCGGGTAACTCAGATTGCAGACCAGGATTTGCATCCGAGCTTCGCAGCAACTGGCGAATAGTGAACATCAGTTTTGCTGAAGACAAATAATCGTACCTTCAGGAGGAAGATTGCAGAGTAGGCGGTCATCACTGTTGTGGATTCTTGGCCATACCTCTGGAGGATCGAAAGGTACAGCAGATGAATACGACAAGCATGATTACACACACCAGTACACCAAGCTCCCGGAGATCTTTCGAGGCGATATGAAGAACGCTGAGTGCATTCTCAAAACATGCTGACAGCGCGCGCAAGTGACTGTTCGTCCGGTTTTCCTAAACTTGTTGTTAGTACAAGACAGGGAAAAACTGAAAGGACTACTTACTGGAGCGGCATCGGCCTGCACTCCAAAACTGTTCAGGAAGAGGCTGGAGTATAAGCAAAACAAGTTGAGGAATGAGAAATGGAACGATTCGCCGCTTGCTGATAAAAGATTGAGTAAATGTGGTTACATAGAATGTTCTCTCACCTCTTCGCATCTCAAGTTCCCACTTCGTCGTCCACTGCGATAACTTGGCGTTTGCATTTTTGAGTGCCATATCAATATTAATCTGGCCGCCGCCGCCGCCGTCGACCAGACTTCGATTAGTGTGTAGCATATCGGTAGTTTCCGCCTAGCATCCATGTGTCAGTTCTCGAACCTATCGGCATCCGAATACACCCACTGCAATTCTCCGTAATTGTATAAATGCAGCAACAATGACATCTTCGCACCGTATCGGGGAACCACCCCGTTCGTGCCAGGTGTCGGCGTGTCTGATGAAGTCATCCTAGGTTCAAGTAGGTTAAACACTGAAGGGCTGTTCAGTTTTGGGTCAACTACCTCAGGAAGCATCCAATGGCGCCCAGTTTGCATGCTGAGACTCCGATCGTGAACGAACAATACAAGGTAAGTTCTCTCACGATTCCGTCGCTCAAGGAGTTGAAATTCCGTTTCGTTCGCAGGTGGTTTCACCAAATAACGATTAAGACCAAGTTCTACAGCCATCCGACACGCCTATGGATCTATCAGTGGTTGGAGAATTATTCCAAGCCCTTCCGCACTCACATAGCCAATGTACATCCATGTACGCTGGGATTATTTCAGGAGGAGCAGAGGTGAGGCGTGGGCTTCACTTACGTTGTCATCTTGCTCCCTCCAATACGTTAAGCAGGCAAATGCTTGCACAACTTCGACCCGCTTCCACCCCTCAGCGAATGCACGGACGGCTAATTCATGTGCCAGGTTGAGACAATCCTTATAAAGGTTTGGCTCAAAGAATTTACAGCCAGCAGCAATGAGCGTTGTAAACAAAAGTGGGCACTTTGAGCGCACATAGTTGACGGAGTGTAATTGTGGATCGAATAAATTGATGAATGGATTGAGGCGTAAGAAGATTGCGTCAAAGAGCATCTTCGCCTTGTCTTCTGATACAAGGCCAACAGTGATTGGGTCTTGAATCCCGGATGACACAGAAGCGGGTCTTGATAGTTGAAGGCCATCCAGATCGTTCCGAGAGATCTGAGGCGCGACAGCGGGATATGGTGACTTGTGCTCGGGGTTTAGAATAGTTCGGAAAAAGGAATTTTCTTTGCGGATTAGTTTCGCGGGAAACTTTTCATCCCCACGATCTTCATCATCGTCCCCGTCGGAGGTTCGATTTCCAGAGGCTAAACGTCATGAAGACAAACATTGAACGTGGGTAGAAAACAGACAAGTGAGATCGGATCGTTACCCGAGGTGTTATATTGGTCCATTGGTCTGATCATAGCGCCAAACTGTGTTTCCACTTGGGTAGATTGGGAATCAACAGCAGGAAAAACAGAAGACATGGATGTCTCGTTAGCCTGCTTAAGCTTTGCAGTGTTCAACCCTTTCTCCAGACGTCGGAGCATTTTCGATGCTTCTGACAATCTGGAAGGAACTGTATTAGAAGCGTAAAATTCGCAATGCGAAACGATTTCATCGTACTTGGAACCAGGTTTGCGGCCGCGGCGATGTTTCTCGAAAACGCATCTAAAGAGGCGCAGATATAGTGACCATAGAGGCGGAATCATATTATTTCCTACATACTCGACGTTAGTCCTCTTACATCTTTGGCACGGCTTCTGCCCATCCTCGGCCCCAACGCACTTCATCTGATCCGCAAGTGAACCAAAGACCGCGAGGGAGTATTTGAAGCGCTTACTTTGGCTGCGCGGCATACTGTGCAGGCTCTAGGGTTCCTGACGACAGGTGGCTTGGAGCTGTGTCGGGAGCAGGTAAGCGGGAGAAAAGGCATGACGGGCTGACGACATACCCCAATTTTGAGGACTGTATATCGACAACGTCTGCAGGGGCCTGCATTATGTCTAGAATCTGGGCGACACGGTTATCAACGTTACGGTGACTCGGCGTCAGTTTATCGACCGGGGAAGGTCGGTTAATTAAGGGTTAAGATGACGATGAATTAGAGATGGTGTCAGAAGTGACCAGGGCTCGGGATATACGACAACTGCAAAAAAAGACAGGGATGTGAGAGAGCAGAGAGAGAGCGACCGTTGATATCGATGAAGGAAGGGAGAGATGAGTACAGTGGGACTGTTGCAAATAAAGCCGGGCGGTAAAACGAACTTAGGTTGCCGTGCTCGGCAATCATTTGGTTGTCCGACTTCAAACCGCTCACTTCCTGATCCGGAATGGCAGTGCCTCGTGACATTAATTTACCAAAGGCAACTTGACAAAAATATAACAGGCGTGGACAACACGGACACCGAGCATGGGAGGCAGTACGTCCTCGTGACAATGAGCACATGCGCAGTACTTCTGGGGGCCGCAATCACTCGCGAAGCCGTCCTACGCCGTCGGGACCTTCGCACCGTTGGGTGCCGACCTCCGCACCCCATGGTTTTCACGCAGGCATACATACTCACGGGACGGTTTCTACATCTAAGGCTCTATTAACTCGTGTGATGAACGTCTCATCGCAACGAGGCAAGGTATTGCTAAAAAATTATGTCAAGTTCCGAGGTGAAAGGCTCAAGTGATTCCCTTACGGCTTCAGCATCTGCCACGGCGGCTTTAAATCGAGCAGCTTCCCTCCAGCACTCCAGAGGCGTCGATGGGTTTGTTCTGGACGTCTGGTCTGAAAGATATCCCTGCCAGAAAAAAACACGCACCTGTAGCATGATGCAATCGCCTCACCCGTCTCCTTGACAGAGGGAAAGTCGGTTAGTTGGCGCCGCGTTTGGAACCTATCCACCTTCTCCCTGATCTCCTCCAAGTCACCAAGTAGCGCAACGCTAGATTTCGTGCCACCATGTGCACCGCCATCTTCGACCATACTCATCTCCCGGTCCAGGTTCTCCTTCTCCAAAGCACGGCGGATTTCAAGCTGAACTCTCTCCTCCTCAGCGCGCAAGGTTGTAAGTTCGTTCTGGATTTTCTCTCGAATGTGAGAATCCATTGCAAACTGTCGTTCGGGTATTGTCTCCTCAGAGGCGAGACGTGTGGAGAGGTTGGTCACCACATCCGGTGAAACCTAGTCATCATGAGTCACTTCTGACAACCTGATCAAGGAAGTAGCACACCTCTATTGTCGTTTCCGGATGGAACACCTTTGGGTGTGTATCCGGTGTGGACTGGCTTGCACCCATTTCAGTCGGAACAAACCGAATGCACTGCTCTGACACCGCAATATTAATCAACGATGGTGTTATTTATTTGGCAATCTCACGCCCCGACTTGACCGCGAGAAAGGACAGATAATATCGTACATACAACGCCTTCATCCTTGTACATGTTTATCATAATACTTGTGACCATGTTCAAGGAGCCTGTACGCAAGTCAGCTTGCCAGCTTATGATGGTGTTTCACTCGCCTCACCAGTCAGGTTCGATTTCTGTAATCACTTTAATCCTACGTTGGATCATATCAGTGAGTTAACCAATCTATCACAACGGTCTTACTGTGTTTTTTTGGTCTCTTCTACCTCGTGGAAAACCACCCACCCAGTATGTGGCTTCCGGGTAAAAAGCACAGACGTCGGATGAACATGCAGAATCTACCGAAAATGAGAAATCCACCACAGTTAAATGCACACTTACTTGGTTATTCTGAACAGAACGATATGTCCCGTCTGCCATCCATCGGGCCGCATTTCGCCAGTATCCACTCACAAGGCACTTTCGCAGCCGTTTTGCATCCCCCTGACAGCTCTGCATTGGTAGGTCGAAGCGCATCATATACTTTTTCAGTTGCGAACGGATAGATACCACCCTGGACATCGCCCGAAAGTTGAGCGCGTGGGCCTTGCACCAGGATGATGAACGTCCATATCTTGTGAATGCGTTGTATGCTATCACTCATAAGCACTCCTGCAGGTCACGCTGGCTATCTGCGTACCATTTAGAAGTGTCAAATGATCCTTGGAAGTAGTCAGCGAGCGATAACTGAAGATACAACTCAGTGGTCGCTTACCCCCTCTTCAGCAGTGAATTTACGCCTCTCAAGCTCGGCAAGCGCGCCTGCTGCCCCATCTGGTATGACAAATACGTCCTGGACACAATGTAATCACGGAGCAGGGCATAGAGAAAGAACATCACGCACCTGGACGGATACCATTGCCGCAATCGTTAAGATCTCTTCCCCGCAAGAGAAATCTTTGGAACTAAACAGCTGGACCAAGTGATCAGAACCAACCAAATATGTGGTACGATCATTTACCATACGGGCAACACGAAGTTCGATTGGGCACTCTGCAACCCGTTCACCGATGACGGTTAACCGACCATCTTCTCCAATCATCCCGGCTGTCACTAGACCTTCCAGCGCACGGAGAATGCTCTCAGCGGGTGGGGCAGATACCCATTCGAACTTCATTAGATCGTCGATTCCGAGGGATTTGAGCTGGAGAATTGGTGTAGTCATATCTGAACGAGTAATCTCTGGGGGGGTGCTCGCAGGAAGAGATGCCAGATAAGATTCGGGATATAACCTATAACAAACGCCAGGTGATGTGCGACCGGCACGGCCAGCCCTCTGTGTGGCTGACGCCAAAGAGACAGGAACAGTAGAGAGCGAAGAAAGATTAGATGATGGGTTGTAAGATCGAATCTGAAACGAAGCTGACAGATGCACCTCTATTCACAAATGAAACGTACCTTGACAAAACCACAGTCCACTACGAATTTTATCCCGTCGATTGTAACGCTCGCCTGGTAATGTATATGAAAACGTGCGATTTAGCTGTAAAGTGGAATATGGGGCACACTTCGGCAATGTTGGTCGCAGCAATGACTTTGCGGGTATTTGAATGTGGGCGATTAAACACTTTGAGTTGTTCTTCTGAACTCAAGCCTGAGTGCAGTGGCAAAGGGATTACTTGTGGGAAACCACGCGGTAAACTGAGTGTAAAGGTTGTCAATCCTAAGTAACCCGGAAATGATAGCTTCGCACGTAGGTATGAGCTCTACTATCGCCTCCAGGAACTGCTCGATGTCTTCCCGTCCTGTCAGAAAGATAAGAATATCTCCGGGTACGTGCTTTCAATTTACCTTCCGTCAGTAAAATATCATTCCAATTATGGTCTCGCGTACCTGCAGGTTGATCTTCCGGGTCACTTCGACAGCCATCTTAACATAATCGGTGGCAGGCTCTTCTAGATAGGCAATTTCTACAGGATACATCCTTCCCTCCAAGCTGATGATAGTGGCTTCTTCTGATGAATTCCCCGAACAGAAGTAATCATGGAAAGACACAGCGTCAAGCGTTGCAGAGGAAACAATTATGCGAAGGGAAGGCCGCTTGCGTCTGATCCTACATCGGATTGTTTAAGCACCTGATAGTCGGCTCAAAGGTGAAATATCCAGACTTTTTCAGCACACCGAGCAACAAATCAGTATAAAGGCTACGCTCGTGGGCTTCATCGATCTGCATTTAATGAATTAAAGGGGAAACGATCAATCCGTCATGTCCTCACCATGATAACGCTGTAACGTGACAACAATGGGTCGCGAAGAGTTTCTCGAAAGAGCATTCCATCTGTCATGTAATGAATTCGGGTCTTATCTTTATCGCTCACGTCCTCGAAGCGGATGGTATATCCAACCTAGTGAGCATGCATAACACTCGTTTTATGCGGTTGTTTCAATATACGTACCTCTTCTCCAAGGATTGTTCCCACTTCCGTGGCAACACGAGCAGCAACTGAAGTTGCAGCAACCCTTCGGGGTTGGGTACAAGCTATGACGTTGCCCTCAGCAGCCCACCCAGCCTCAAACAGATACTGGGGAAGTTCTTGGGGGAGCTCAGTTCGGGGAGTGGTTAGTGCACTCTTAGCTGTCATACGTACGTGTAGTTTTCCCGGAACCCGTTTGCCCAACGACGATAGTCACTGGGTACTTCTCAATGCAATACAGCAGCCTGTCCCCTGGTCTCAGTGAGCTTGAGCTACACCAAAGAAAGCTATTGTAAAACCCACGGTATCTCGCAATGGGGAGACGTTCGCGTTGCGCTTGGAGCGGAAGGGAGTTATCTGACGGTGCAGACGGGACCACACTTTCTTGGTCCTGAGTCAATCTGTCCAAACTGCTCCCTGGGGCTACGGTCCCTGGCTTCCAAAACGAGAGCGATGTCATTGGAAGTGCTGAGTTAGATGGTGGTAGGAAACAAACGCGCTCGCAGTCTCAACACGCGTCCAAACAACGTCACCGCCTTTCTGTGTCAAACCATGGACGCTCGTGAAGATCTCCCGAAAGTGTCCATCGAAACCGAACAAGATTGGAGACGAATACAGCAGAATTTAACCGCTGCCTTATTGGCCCGTTTGGAGGCTGAACTTGAAACCCACGGGCAACCCGGGGACAAAGATGCGCTTTTACCACACGCTCATCAGGTAGACATGGACTCGTATCTTCTTCCTGAAAACGCTGAACACGGCGATCTAGTTTCTAGAAACCGTCTTCGATGTTGCTCGCCCTAATCTACGTATAAACGGACGTACTGCAGATGAACCATTCGGTGATGAGGACGGTACGCTAATCACCTTTTTCTCCTTAAACTTTATTCACTAGTCTAGATAGAGGTGGAACCATTCGACGAGGCTTTAGATCGTCATATATGGTCGTTGTCAGACCAAAGGCTGAAGTGGGACAAGGAAATTGCAGATCGTAGACGCCAACGGCCTGGCTACAACCAGGAAATAATAACGGAAACATTGACACAGCATCGTGCTTGCGACCTGGGTGCGCCTAGTGAGCCCAATGATTCTGCTGAAGCCAATGGTAGGCTGTGAGGCCCGCTTGGTATGGATGACACTGATTACAATGTCTTGTAGTCCAGCAAATTGATCCTGCGCTTCAGCAAACTTTGTTAAATGCTGCCTCCTTAGCAACCCATTTGACACAAGTAGGTTTTCCGAATGTGAACCAAGATGACTCTAAAACGATACTAGTCCATTGGGTCTCAACAAAGACGCACGGACAGGGTCAAGTTGGCGTCTGCTGAAGTAAAGGCATTGAAACCCTGATTTCGAAGGAATATTGACTGCAAGGGATTTTACTTTCTCTTAAAACTACAAGTCACCAACCACGACCACCTCTAGCACCACGGCCACCACGACTCCCCCAGAACCCACCACGGCCACCGCGATCACTACCTCTACCGCCTCTACTACCTCTGCTGCCACCACCACGCTGAAACCCACGAACACCTGGACCCCCTCTCCCACGTGAGTTACCACGGCTACCTCGGCCACGTTCTGAAATCAGGTCAGCCAACTGGCCCCACACGAAATTGTTAACATACTCGAGATTCCTAGGAAAAAGGTTATGCATTAGCCATCTAGACCCTCGAAGAAACATGTTTTTTACCTATCGACTTTGGTTTTGGAAGGAATCGCTCGATGGGTAGGAGTTTGTCACTTCCGATGTAGACTTTGTCTCCCTTTTTGAAACTGGTTGCTACCATGCCTTCACCCATTTTCACTGAGAAATACACTTCATTTATCGGACCAAGTATCTCGTCCACTTTCCCGATGACGGATTTGTTTTGGAGGTAAATAGGCGCATTGAAATAAGGCACCCTATCCGACATAAGGGAGGCACAGAGCATCTCATCCTCAACAGCATGCATGAATGCACCTATCTCTGGCGAAATTGAGGAAGTTAATGGGCGAGTAGGATAGTGGGGTTTCACGTGCCTAGCACAGTATCTGGTGGGCCAGTATCACGCTGTTGGAAGCCACCACGGCCACCTCCACGACCTGTACGAGGTAAGAGTGAGTGTACCATAGGCTTAGACAGATGGACTCACCTCCACCGCGACCAAACCTCCCTCGATTCATGGTGAGCTGCAAAAAGGTTGATTATCTAATCAGAGGAATGTCCACGACCAACTGCACCACATTGACCCCACACCAGACATGAGTCTCTTCTTCCGTCACGTTCCAACAGTGGAGGCCAATTTTTCGGTCCAGGGTACTGCCGAAATTACTGGCGAAGATGTTGTCTTTGTCTCTCAAGATATTTGGAGTTCCCTTTGTTGCTCGAATGAATCACGCAGAATCTTTTCCATAAAATCGAAGCATTCGTACCAAGTCAGGTCTTTACCTGGGCATATCACCACCCTGACTTGCTGGGCTATCTGTCACCCAGTTGTGCGTATCGCCATATAACTTCTCTTCCTGTCATTTATCGTCATGAAGGTGTCCGATATCTCTATTCCACCGACTTGGATGGTCACTTATCCGGCCATATTTCGACCCTCCCGGATGAGCCTAGATGAATCGTTCAAATCAGTCATTGTATCTACTGTAGAAAACGCTACTTTGACGGAGGTCGTCTTGGCTGCAAAACACGAGGACGCTTACATGGCAGCCTCCCTTTACGGAGGGGCGTTTGAGAACTGGTTCTTCCAAACCCAAGTCATCATTCGCCATGGTGAAGAAATTTCCATCCCTTCAAGTATCTTTTTTGCGTGTGGTTCATCGATTCAACCTCCTGCGCTCTTTGGTTACACGGTCAACCTTGCATTACCTTACAGACAGGGCATCGCACAACGAGGGTTAACGCGATTCATAGTAACTTCATTCGATGGGGCCGGCGCAGACAAAATGGAGAGGGGTGTCAGTCGTGACAACCTGGAAATCAACGAATCATTTCTTGTCTCCGCCGTGCTGTCCTCTCCGAAACCACTGTCCCGAGTGAATTCCGATGGTGAGTCCTGGACCGTTATATTCCTAGCTTATGTCTGATGCATGGGATATCAGATGCTATATTCTCCGTTCAACCTTTACGGTCTCCCATTGACATCGATATGGACCAAATCACACTCTATATTTGTACAAGTGATCTGCGTCCACTTGGAGTGTTGAATGGTGATTGGGCACGTCGTTTCTATATACTCGTTCCCACTTGGAATATAACACCAGAACCAGGTGCTAGCTTCCCCAGTTGACTCTGCGGCTTCTCGCTTTGTACGTGTCGGTGCCCTTGACGAAGCCTTCGTCAATTTGTACGGGCGGTCCGCCATGTTGTCGCCCAACCTTCTCCACAATTTGTGCCCACGCGGTAGTGGTCAAATAATGGTTCGAGCGTCTCCCTGCTGGACGCGGGATCCCGGTATTCCAACAGCAAGGAGCATTTCATTGGCGAGGGTAGCTTCACCATTCTCGATCCTTCGCCGCTACGAGCCCCTGTTTATCGAGGCTTTACACGAATACTTTGGTTCATCAAGACGTTTGGTCAAGGATGGCGACATTATCCCCTTGCGAATTAACATCGATCGATCGTTGGATCCTCATTGCGTCCTACGCCGGAGTGATTTCGCGAGCAGTGTTACCCGCAACAGCTCAGTTGTTGTTGTCTACTTTGTCGTTCGAAACGTGGTTCATGAGGCCGTTGCTGTGCAGGCGTCAAGGGAACCACCCCCAACCTTCGTTGGCTGCTTTGTTGATGCCAGTATGACAAGAATTATCCAAGTAGGAATTGAACACGCTTCGGTTCCAGATATGTACGATTATTATGAACTTCGTTGAGTATCATTTCCGTCATTTGTCTCTCGAGTTAACTTGGGGCTCAGATCATGCGCAAGTGGTGCTTCCGACTGCGTTCGGAATTTCTCGCCAGATATCTCACTTATCGAACGCCTTGTCGCTTAACAATGCGGCAGATTTTGGCGTGCAATCTACGGTTTTCCTCACGGGATCGAGGGGGACGGGTAAGTTTTCGACGGCAGAACGTATCGCTCGTCATCTTCAGATACATCTTGTAGAGGTGAGTATGCAGTTACCTAGCAGGGCGCAATCAAGATGAATGGATTTTAGATCAATTGTTTTGAGATCCTGTCGGATACAACAACTAAAACTGAGGCTTCCTTGCGAGCTCAAGTGACAAACGCTATATCATGTTCGCCGTGTTTGATTGTACTTCGACGTGCCGACGCATTAAACCGCTCGACAACCACTGCAGATAACGAAGGTTTATACTTTTATTTTTGCACCACCCCTGTATGCTTACATTTGATATAGAGACATCATTTCAATCAGTGCAACGGTGCGTTCATGAGGCGAACACGACGCAAAGGTTGCAGTGCATCTTAGTAGGGATAGTGGAGCGCGGTGAGATACCTGAAAATGTCTCTTTCAGTAATGAGATAGAGATCTCGGTATGAGCTCGCTTGTATTAAAATTTGTTTTCTCACATTCAGTGTTTAGGCACCAAGTGAGGAAGAACGTACTCATCTGCTCTTGGAACAGGTTGAGAGTCAGGGAGGACACATTGCTCCTGATGTCTCTGTTACTGTGCTAGCCAAGCAGACTGCAGCATTGGTTGCCACAGACTTGGCTAATCTGGTCAGCATGACACATCTTTGTGCCATGAAGGAGTAAGTTGAAGATACAACTGTCTATTCTTTGTTTAATTGTCAGATTTAGCCATGATTTTTCTCAGTCAGTAACTCAGCCAGTTACATCCACAAAGCAGTTTGAAACTGCTTTGCTCAAGGCAAGGAAAACCTTTACTCAGAGTATAGGTGCACCTAGTATTCCAAAGGTCCTCTGGGAGGATGTTGGTGGACTAGGGGTAGTCAAGCATGAGGTTCTTGAGACAGTCCAGTTACCACTAGAACATCCTGAGTTGTTCAGGAATGGGTTCAAGAAGAGATCAGGTCAGTTGAATCTATATGAAACAAGCTTTCCATTGAATTGCTGCTTAATGCAGGTGTCCTGCTGTATGGTCCTCCTGGGACTGGAAAAACTCTCATTGCAAAGGCAGTGGCAACTTCTTGCTCACTCAACTTTTTCTCAGTCAAGGGCCCAGAGCTACTCAATATGTACATTGGTGAATCTGAAGCCAATGTTCGTCAAATATTTCAAAGAGCAAGGGATGCAAGGCCTTGTGTTATCTTTTTTGATGAGCTTGATTCAATAGCTCCAAAGAGGGGAAATCAAGGAGATTCTGGTGGAGTGATGGATCGTATTGTAAGCCAGCTTTTGGCTGAGCTTGATGGTATGAGTGTGGGAGGTATGGATGTATTTGTGATTGGGGCTACCAATCGTCCAGATTTACTGGATCCTGCACTTTTACGTCCAGGAAGGTATGCTTTATTTTATTCATCTAGGAGATTTACAATTGATTTTGTTTGCAAAGATTTGATAGAATGCTTTACCTGGGTGTTTGTGAAACTCATGAAGCACAGTTGGATATTCTCAAGGCATTAACACGAAAGTTCAACTTACATGCTGATCTCAATCTTGGCTTAGTTGTTGATCACTGCCCATTTAACTATACTGGGGCAGACTTTCATGCATTGTGTGGTGATGCACTTTTGCATGCACTTTCTTGTAAAGTGGCTGAACTTGAGAAGGAAAGAGGTATTTAGCTTCAGGAGTAAATTGATGATATCTGCTAATTGGCCTTTTATAGCTCAGTTAAATGTTCTTTCTGAGAATCTACATCATTCTATTTCTGCCCAGTTTTTCATTACTGAAATGAAGAAAGAAGCAGATTTACAGCTTGTGGTAAAGAAAGAAGACTTTGATTTTGCTCTAAAAGAGCTAATTCCTAGTATTAGTATTTCTGAATTATTGCATTATATGTCAATTCAAAAGAATTGGCATAGCTAAGCTATCATTATTTGATACCTATGTAGTTAGTATTGAAACATCGATAGATTATATCACAAAGAATGTGAGTTACAAACTTTGCATTTTAAAACATTAAAAAGTTAGTAGACAACAAATGAAAGTCTAAACTTGGCAATGCTTTGCCTGGATAAGCTAGCTACTATAACAGTATCCATTTTCTACTCTATAAAGACATTTGCTCTTATCACCTAAGCTAATTAAGAGTAGGGTACTGCATGTGGGGATTAGCTTAGACACCCATAGCCATACCCTTATCTACTATGTACAGTATATGGGTTATCCCAACACTAGTATATCCACAGATATTTACCAATGTGGTAATGAGGATGAGGATAAGAATGCCATGCAAAAGCAACATAGTAATGATGACAATGATAAGGGTAAGGCAATACATAGCACAGGATGGTAACCATATCTATATATATTCCTATGTATTTATTTGTTATGCTGATTATATACACAGATCATCTTTTTCATCTTATAGCCACCTGTTATAATCTTTTACCTACATATATTGTCATATTCTTCTCTTGTCTGTTGAATCACCTTCTCTCCTTGCACCTCTAATTATATCTTATGCTTTTAGACATATTCTCATTCTTATTGTCCTTGGACTCAACTCCATGGATATCTTTGATGTATCACTTTCTTGATCTAGTTTTGTATCATCATCTTGATCTTAGACAGCCTTCTTCACAGTTGTTTCTATTTACAACAACTTAGTGTTCAGCTTATTCTATTGTGTTCCATATTATTCCATGCTGTGCAATTTATACTATATAACCCTAGATATTGCTGCTTGTACTCCATATGCAATATGTACAACATATATATATGTACATATGTATTTCTAGAGTTCTCTTCATGAGTGTTCTTCTTAGGGTAAAGAACCTCAGAACAACACCCAGAAGAATAGAACCCTGAGTGACAATGGAATCCAGACTACATAGTGCAGCTCTAAAATTTGCCCAACATCCTTGGATAGAATATCCATAGAACCAGAAATTACTGCAATTCATCAGAAAAACACTTATGTACTTGATATAGCTAGGTCCCCCTCTATGCAGGGCTGTGCAGCACTATACAGCACTGTATAGGGGTAAAATACTGTGTAGCCCTGTATGATGCTATACAGTACCAAAGGATTTTGCTGATGCTGAGTTGCTCAAAAGTGCCAATTAAAGCTTTTAGCAAGGTTTTAGGCAGCAGCAGCCTCAATGACACTACTTCAACTTAGTCAAAGAAATATGACCTTGATATATCTGCACAACACATTTGTCAATAAAAAAAGATGTGGATAAATACAGGCAATCACTAATATTGATGTTTTTATGATATGCTGTTTCTGTTACAATTTTCCTCCTTCATCATAATGTTTTTCTCATCTCTCATCTCATTTCTTTCTTTGTCTTACCAATGATTCTTGCTGAATGACATGAGCACGCTCTTGTCATCCTAGGACTCTTTTTACTTTCTTGGTATGAGTAATCTCTGCTGACTGTATTGTGCAGTCTGCAGTACATTGTCCTTTGTTGCTACATTTCATCTTTTTGATCTTCATTTGGACAGCCTCTCTCCACAGCCCAGTTCTCTCACACTGGCTTAGTATTTCCATCATTTTCCTTGACCTTCTTTGCTGTGTGCTTGTCTTGTATAAATAGCCTAGACAGACATTAGATGTACTTATACTTGATCTATGCAATTCAAGTGTATATCTTGTGTTATCCTCTGAATCCCTCTGAGTTCTCTTTGACAATGTTGTTGTACCTCTTCATGAGGGTCCTCCATCAAATGAGTATGCACTACTTTGTCCTTGCCTTGACTGTACACTTTGCATAACAGTTTCTACTCTGAAACTCTGCACTTAACTCCTTGTTTTCTCTGGAGTGTTCTTCTCTATTTGCATGCATGTGACCTTTGGATCCAAGTAACATTTTCTTTTATATTCCTCCTTGTTCTTTGATTGGCTGTGCCTGTCCATTTTAGTTAGTCTTCATTCTAGTTGGTCTTTTATATCTCTAGTGCACAGCTCTAGTTATTTTCCTCTCATTTTACTCATAGAACATTCCATAGCATCTCTGTTACTAATGTGATGCAACTTTGGTAGTATAAATATCATAAATACTTCATTGTATGATCTTTAGTCTGAATATCAACTTGAATACCTCCTGTTATCTTTTCTCCTACTTCTTTGTTGCTCCAAAGAGTTGAATTTATGCAAGGTGTGACACATAAGTCCTGTACCAAGACTCAATCCTTTGCTCTGCAACTCCACTTTAATTCTTTATTCTTACTAGGATATACTGTACATCAGCAAATCACTAATGAACTACAGCTAGGTCCCCTCCTGTGTAGTGCTGTACAAGCCTGTACAGCCAGTACAGTGTTAAAAAATAAAAATGATCTCTTTTGCTTCTGTGATGTTGTTACGTTTTCTCTTTTCTTTCCCTTGTTCTTTGCCTTGACCTTTGCCTCGTTCGTGTACGGACACGTCTCTCGTCATCGTGATGACTCATTCCCTTCCACGTCGTTCTACGACCTTCCACTTCCTTCGTCATCACGCTTACTCCTTTACACAGCCTCGCCGATACCATCGGCTCCGCTTACTCATTCGTGCTTACTTTCCTGCTTCGCCATTGTTCCTTGACATTCTATGACCTTCCACGGCTTAGTCATCGTAGGGTATATATACCATACTCGCCCGCCGTTGTACCTTAGCTTAGACCTCCTCGATTGTACCACCAATACACTCGGGTTCCCTCCTTGCTCCTTGTCCGAAGGTACCAGCCCTTCACCTCCTTGTCTACACCGAGCCTCCGTGCGTCGGTACCTTGTCCTTGGACTTCCCTTGGTTGCGCCTTGGGACTAGTCATCTGGGCCTCCGTGCGCCAGTACCTTGTCACCGTTGAGCCTCCGCGCGTCGACTCCTTGCCACCGTCGAGCCTCCGCGCGTCGACTCCTTGTGACCTTGCTTCCGTCGAGGCTACGCTCGTTCCTACCCGGACCAAGCGTAACAGATTCCAAGTGTGAGATAATGTCATTCACTTCTTGTAATTAGGTACACTATCAAATTTCAGCATTACATACATAATGCTATAGGCCTAGAATGGCTATAAGGACTATTCATGTTGTTGTGCTGGGCACTGCTGGTGAGTGTGTTGGACGAGCAAGGGTGTGCATGCGCCTGCGTTGGTTCTGAACAATGACACATGACTTTTCTCACAGGCTCAGTTAAGCTTGGGGTCCTACCTCAGGACCAAACTTTTTGTATTCATTTTTCTGCATTGTTTTGGAAACAGCTGTAATACAGATGAAAGTGTGTTCAAAAAACTGGTTGTTGTGTATGAGGAGGCAGTCCCGATCTTGATTTGTGAATGTGTACTCATCCCCATTGTAAGCGAGACCATGAATTCATGCAAGTATGTAAGTGGTCTTTGAGGAATAAAATCCTGTTTTGAGAATAATTGTTTGCATGATACCTAACAAAAATTCAACATGTACCTCAATGGTGTTACATTTTCTCTTTTCTCCTTGTTCTTTGCCTTGACCTTTGCCTCGTTCGTGCATGGACATGTCTCTCGTCACCATGATGACTCATTCCCTTCCACATCGTTCTACAACCTTCCACTTCTTTCATCATCACGCTTACTCCTCCACATAGCCTCGCTGATGCCATTGGCTCTGCTTACTCATTCTCGCTTACTTTCTTGCTTCACCATTGTTCCCTGACATTCTATGACCTTCCACGGCTTAGTCATCGTAGGGTATATATACCATACTTGCCAGCCGTTGTACCTTAGCTTAGACCTCCTTGATTGTACCCACAATACACTTGGGTTTCCTTCTTGCTCACTGTCCGAAGGTACCAGCCCTTTACCTCCTTGTCCTTGACCAAGCCTACGTGCTTCAGTACCTTGTCTTTGGACTTCCCTTGGTTATGCCTTGGGACTAGTCATCTGGGCCTCCGTGCGCCAGTACCTTGTCACCTGTTACGCTTGGTCCAGGTAGGAACGAGCGTAGCCTTGATGGAAGCAAGGTCACAAGGAGTCGACACACGAAGGCTCGACAGAGACAAGGAGTCGACGCGCAGAGGCTTGACGGTGACAAGGTACTGGCGCACGGAGGCCCAGATGACTAGTCCCAAGGCGCAACCAAGGGAAGTCCAAGGACAAGGTACTGACGCATGAAGGCT
>JBBPUD010000181.1:0-42685 GCA_038094475.1 Phylloporus aff. rhodophaeus | reverse complement strand
ATTGACCGAGAATAACCTGGCGTGTGGACACTGGAGATGGTCAACTATGTATATGGTGTGCGAAAGAGCCGCGAGCCAAGTGGGTCGTAACAACTTGAGATACTTCAAAAGTTCGTACCCATGCGGTAAAAATGGTAAAGTATATCCATCCACAATATAAGAACGCACTTTCCAGTTGCCTCCACATCTTTTCCCTGCAAAACAATTGCGTCAATTTCGTTTGCAGGTTCTGAGACTTGCCCCCCCACTCTGAATTCCTTTATTTGCCCTCGTTGTCAGCTTGCTTGTGTTTGATTCGAAAGCGCTCAGTCCGCCCTCGGAGGTGCACAGGAAAGACAAATCTTGCGCTTACTTAAGACATTCGCACGTGAACCCGTCTAGGCAGCAGGCCGTTGTCAGATCTAATACATGTCATTGAGTTGACTATCCTATTCTTCGATCTCTTGTGTATCCTGTTCTTTCGACTTATTATTAGTGATTACTTGTCGCAGTGTTCAACCTGGTCTGGAACGGGGACAACCGCAGTGGTCATGATTTCGTGTGCAGGATTGAACTTTGGACCGCGTTATGATCTACAGCTAGTCTTGGACACCAGACTCTCGAACGAACAAGTATTTGTGCGGTCCGTGCGCGATGGTCCATCTTCGATGAGCGATGAGGCGCTCGTTGACCAACACAGCACACGTGTACCAGAAACAATATAAGGTAGCGTTGACCTCACGACATTAGAAGCGTACAATATGTATGCGGAGGTGAAGCCCAAAGCGGCTGAAACAGGTTTTCGGGGAACCCAATGTTGGCGGTATTATTCTCCGTGAACGTGTGACTAGGGTAGCCTTGACGAAGGACGGTGAAAATTAAACGCACCAGCTAAGCACATGGGCACATAAAAATATTGGAATGGGGAAAGGAACGGGAGAGGATGTGAATAACTACGAAGGGGTTGTACAGGTTGGGAAGTTTGGATGACCAAGAGAGTCTTGCAAGACGAGTGCTTACCTGTCCATTAATATTTGCTACGTTTTATGGAGTAGTTATCCAATACATGTCCCGTTACGCGTGTGTGGGAGGACCTGTTTTCGGTACACCAGACCTCGACATGACAAGTCGGGGGATTTGGTAGTGCGTGATGAGTTCCTGAGGTCAAAGGGATGACAGTGGAGATCAAGGATTCACGTTGAGGAAAACCAAATTTCGGATCTGATTATTGAACATCGAGAATACCAGATTGCGAAGAGAGGTAAATGACTATGAAGATTGAGAAGGTTTAGAAATTTGTAGATGGGCATCCTCAAACCGGGTAGATGTAATGGAGGATCGTCTACAAACTCGTATCAGAAACTACTCAAATAATCCAGTGTGTACCAGACCTGGAGAGGGAATTGTGGCTTCTGATTAAACATCAAGAGATATGACGGTTGCGAGACTAATGAAAGGGGCGCTTGCAATTGCAATGCTGGCTGTGTCAGAACCTTCGCACCCAAGGTCTGGGACCTTCATCCTGTTTTTAAAATGGTCGTCGTACCTTCCTTCAGATGCATTTCTATCACGTTGAGCTTCGTCGCGCTAAAAATGAAAATATATCTTTCCACGGTGTTTAAGGACGCATTGGACGAGGTCATTATCCTTACCAAGCAAGACGTAGCCAATCTTGGCGAAAAAGGTGGTAGTCTCGCCACGCCCTTATTGGGGGGTACTCGTCTCTCCTTTCATGTGTGCACTTCATGAGAGGTGATGCTTTCTTGAAGCCCTATATCAGCTCGTCATTTCCGACCTTCCGGATATTCTGATCTCGCTCTGTTGCGTTCGCCATGCCTTTCGACTTGAACGCAGGGGGACCGGTCATCGCCTCATCTCTGATATGGTCGAGCTCCGGAATAATCTGTCGAGAGTTAGTTCTCAACACGACTGCATCTTGTATATGATCTTAGTATGCAACGCACTAAATATCATCGGATGGCACCAAGCATATCGAGTGCGGTGCGGCAGGCTACACTAAGTTGAAATTGTAAGCATGCCAGCTTACCTGATTCCGGATAATCAGCATATATACCGTCCGGGATACTGAGTGGTAATCACTCATTATTGCAGCCTTTTGGTGTAACGGTTAAGCGCCGGCGGTTTAGCCTTACAGAAATGTGTCAACGAGTTCACCAAGGAGACATCCGATGGGCTGGAACCATCCCCACTTCTTGACCATGTTGTTTAGCATAAAGTTACGCTATGTTGTCTCCACAGTCCAGGTCTTCGCAGTCGTTTTGAGCAGCGAATCAAGATCGACGATACGAGTACGTTCTTGCATTGTCGTTGTTAAATGATGAAAAATCGACGGTGATGGTTGAACAAGATGATGTAATTTTTGCGTCATCGTGTTAACCGATCGATTTGACGACCTTGACGAGGACCAAAGTAAGGTGGGCGAGTAGCATCTGTACTGCGGGTTACTTAAGAGCCTTGTTTAGTTCTCTCCTCTCCTTCTCCCTCACCATCATCATCTCAGCAGTAATAGACGCGCAAGACGGGCCATGTATGAACCTGGCACTGCTTCCTCGCCGAGTGCAGCCTTCAATGCGACAAGTTCAGAAACAGAGCCTCTCCTTCAGTCCCGTTCGCGTTCAGTGAGGGAGAACCCGCAGGACAGCGAGAGTGGTTCGTACTTGGCAATGGGTACTCCAAGTCAAGCCATCCACTCACTTTCACTTTCAGCAAACCCTAGGTCATTCACAGACGATATACCCGACAATAAGCGACAACTAGGTGTGTTTATATGGAGAGATGAGCGCCTGGGATACTTAAAATTGTTCGTTTTTAGGTTTGCTTAGTGCGATTTCCCTCATTTTCAATAGAGTGATTGGTACTGGGTATGTTTTCTTCTCCCATTTTAGTTAGGACTTGCTGACTGCGTGCACCAGGGTCTTCGCGGCACCCGGTATCATCCTCAATGCATCGGGAAGTGTTGGCATGACCTTTGTCATGTGGATCCTTGGCGCCTTGGTTGCCGCCGCTGGCACCGCCGTGTACATCGAATTCGGCACAGTAAGACAGACCCTCTGTGCTCTAGCATGGCTTTTCATGTTGTTCTATCATAGGGTCTTCCTCGGAATGGTGGGGAGAAGACCTACATGGAGTACGTCTTTCGACGCCCTGCATATATGACGACTTGTGTTTATGCAACGTATGGCGTGTTTATTGTGCGTATCTCCCTATTTTGTTTTGTTCCAAACTCTCATCATTTTGCTACGGTCTCTCAGGGTTGGTTGTCTGCGGCGAGCGTGGCCTTTGGAGAATGTGGGAGTTCACACTGAGGTAACTGGACCATCACTGACCATCTTGCAGATACTCTGCATGCCTTAGATTTTGAGAGGACACCGACAAACATCCGCATCACGGCATTCCTTTGCGCGACGTTCTGTCTTGTCGCACACGGCGTGTTCCCCGTTTTTGGTGTGAAGCTTCAGAACGCACTGGGGGCATTCAAGTTTTTCGTCTTGGTGGCGATTGCTTTATCCGGATTCTTCAGCTTGGCTGGTGTACCTGGATTCATTGTCGGCAAGGAATATGACCAGCCCAATAACTACACGTGGCAGACATTCTGGGACCACACCAATTTTGGAGCCAACGCGTTTACTATCGGAATGTACAATGTGATTTGGTGAGTAGATCGATACCGGCCTGTTGGTAGATGACACATGAGTGGACTAGGTCTTTTATTGGATATTCCAACGCCAATTATGCGCTGTCTGAAGTCCGTGATCCGGTCAAGACGATTAAAGTAGCAGCACCGCTGGCTATGTGCTTTGTTGCGTTTGTGTATTTATCTGTCAACATCGCTTACTTTGCGGTGGTATCTAAAGCGGATATGCTCCACGGGGGTACGATCCCTGCGTATGGTTTTTTCTTGTTGTTTATTTGCAGGTAGCTAAGTCTCTCATCAGTGCCTTGTTCTTCCGGAATCTCTTTGGTCCTGCCACGGAAAGGGTGAGTTTTGTGTTGATTCATGTCGAACGTCCAGACTTAACCTACATTGTTAGATCCTTAGTGTCATCATCTCCCTTTCCATGCTGGGGAACCTTCTGTCGGTACTGTTCACCCAAGGCAGAGGTATGAAATTTTGACTTGCGTGAGCGAGATGGCTTATGTAGAAGCTAGTCGTCCAGGAATTGGGACGGGAGGGTGTTCTCCCGTTCTCATCCTTCTTTGCAAGTAACAAGCCATTCGACGCGCCACTTCCTGGACTTTTTACTCAATATCTCATTTCTGTGTTGCTTGCGGTATTCGCACCGCCAGGTGATGCATATCTCTTTATTGTCAACTGTAAGCAAATTTCTATTGCTGGTTCTTATAACTAATGGTTGCTAGATTCCTCATACCCGCTTGCACTGTTTAACTTGCTGATCTCGGGCGGGTTGCTTTTGTTGTATACGAATGCTTTCGAGTCGTTCAACTGGAATCCACCATTCCGAGCGTACAAATTTGCAGTCGTGCTCTTCTTCCTCTCGAACGTCTTCTTGGTATTGGTACCGTTTGTGCCGCCAACAGCTGGCTACGAACCATATGAACATCTCCCCTATTATGTGAGTTGTTTGACCATTTTATACCAGTACATGAACTGATGCACTATAGTCTCATGTCGCCATTGCTCTCTTTGTTGGATTTTTAGGTGTCGTCTATTGGTTTATAGTTTTTCGGTGGATACCCGAAAGGAATGGATACACTCTCAAGCAAGCGACCGTCGTCCAGGAAGACGGTGTTTCTCGCAACATATTCCGACGGATACTAATTGGAGTCGAGGTGAATTAGAACAAGATAGAGCCATATGTACTAGATATCAATGCACTGCCACAACAAGCTCAAATGGATCGATCGCGTGTTCGCATTTTTCACTCAATTTTGCGTGTCTACAGCTGCCACAGGATTGGTCGTCTCAAACCTCAAATAATGCAATAGCACACTAATTTTTATCAACACTCCCTCCTTGTCGCCGTCATGACCGACCACACACATGCCGTCTCACCCGCCGTTCTTGCGGTCAAAGACATCACGTTTGGGAGTGTCAGTGTCGATGAATCGAAATTTCGACGGATCTAACATACACACAGATCGCGGGGATGGCCTCCAAAGTATTAGAACACCCGTTCGATCTCACCAAAGTCCGGCTGCAGTCTCAAGTGCTGGATGCGACGGCCAGGTTTAAAGGACCCATCGACTGCCTCGTTCGGACTTTTGAAAACGAAGGTGTACGAGGACTTTATCGTGTACGTCGTCGTTTTTTGTTGGTGTGCGTGTGTGGTCTCATGGATACTCTAAAGGGTTTGCCTGCTCCAGTTGTCGGTGCTATGGCTGAAAATGCGTCACTCTTCGTGTCATATAGCCAGATACAGCGTGGCATACGATGGGTTACCGCACAATCGCCTTCACACGATCTCACCCTTCTTCAGCTCGCAATTTCTGGCGCTGGTGCTGGTGCAGTAACGAGCTTTATCCTGTACGTCCACGTTCTAAATGGCGATGAGATCAACTTATGGAGTGGATATATCCAGGACACCTGTAGAACTTGTAAAATGTAAAATGCAAGTCCAAACGCTTGCTACGGACGTTTCTATCCAGCCCTCTCCCTCCGTGGCCGCAGCCGCTGCGCTAGGGCCAACACCTTCCAAATCCCGAGCGCTTCCTGGACCCATCGCCGTTCTCACGTCTGTCATCCGCAACGATGGTCTCCGTGGTCTCTGGCTGGGTCAAACAGGCACACTCATCCGAGAATGTGGCGGCGGTGCTGCCTGGTTCGCATGCAAAGAGTTTGTCGGGGCGCAGCTCATCCAGCGCCGTGCGGCGCACACAGGTGTGTCCCTCGGACACAAGGACATTCTTCCCTGGGAGTCTGCCCTGTCGGGGGCATGCGCCGGGGCCGTGTTCAACTTTTCGCTCTTTCCTGCGGACACGATCAAGAGTGCGATGCAGACCGAGGAGGAGCTGCGGCCACGTGCCAGGGGTGTCGCTCCGCCCACGTTTTTGGGGACGGCGCGGGCGATGTACAAGGCGCAAGGGTTCCGTGGGTTTTATGCTGGGTGTGGGATCACCGTGGCAAGATCCATACCGAGCAGTGCGGTCATCTTTTTGATATACGATGGATTGACCAAGCAGTTTCCATAGATGTTATATAGAGCGTACACTACGAATGTACTAGATAGGGGTAATTCTGAATTGGGTAAACAAGCCGAAATAATTTCCCGAAAAATAAACTCTAAAATCCCATGTCGCTTTCCTTCATTCGACAGTTGACGCGTCGACGTGGTCCAAGCGCTCTCTTACCTCGCCATGTCGTCCAACCGAGTACTCCGTATGGCTCGCCAAATTTACGCACGTACGCTTCCAAAATAAAGGCCAAGTCTACCGCGTCATTTGTGCCCGGTTCGCAGCAGCTCTTTGACTCGGAGGATACACGGGCAGAGTACGTCAAGACCGAGTCAAAGATGACCACCGCTGTCGACTGGTTCCGCAAAGAAGTCGCTGGGTTTGAGACCCGCGCGAGCGGACGCGTTACCCCGGCCCTGCTCTCACCCGTCCGCATCACGCTCGCCTCGCGGCGTGGCGAAGTCATGAAGCTCGAGGATGTGGCGACTGTCGGGGTCAAGGACGGGTCTGTATTGCTCATCACCGTGTTTGATGAACATGTGCGTGACGCACCCGTCCTTTTCTTCTTCTTCCCGGCGATACTTATGGATATGTAGTAGAACACGAAAGCAGTCGAGCAAGCGATATATGCTGCCAAACTACCCAACATCGTTCCTCAACGTCTGGATTCCCGCACGCTCAAGATACCGATACCCAAGTGCGTTTGTGTATTGTCTCGTGCGCCATGCTCAGGTGGCGCATTTTAGGCCGACGGTTGAAGCCCGTAATGCGCTCGTGTCTACAGCCAATCGGATGGCAGAGGATGTGCGTACGCAAATCCGCAAGCATCATCAGGCCAGTGTCAAAAAGGGCAAGTACGAGAAACGCTCGGTCGAACTCGAAGAAGTGCGTATTTTGCTAGGACAATGATTGGTTTCAACACTGACATAAATCCGGTTTGTTAGTTCCAGAAATTGTCGGAAAAGTATATCACCGAGGTCGACAAGATTCTTGCGCAGATGAAAAAGACGTCTGGGCACAAATAGACGAGGACGACACTACCTAGACGTATTCATGTGTATTCATAGACGTTTCGCTCATCATGGTGGACACGCTTTATAGAATTGGGACCGCATACCTGTTTCCTGACGATGGGAATGTTCTTTCCGTGGTCATGCGCCGATGTCCTGGCCGACTTAAGAGCGATACCTGATAAAAAAAAAGCGCTGAAAGGGTTCTTGCGAATGCTTGTCCCATGTTGGCAACATCGAGCGGTACGCACCACTCGAGTCATATTAAGCTGCACTGATAACTTGATTCCCGAACGTTTGTCAAGAATATTCATTGCTCGGCCGGGACACAGCTGTCGTGACGTTCACAGCGGACGGCGAGCATCTCCTCAGTGGGGGCTATGAAGGCGTTCGTGTGTTGCGGGTGCGAGACGGTAAACGGGTGGCAACGATGGAAGCCTGGCACGTCTGCTGTATTGCTGCTTCAAACAACGGTAAATGGATCGCAGCTGGAACGTTTGGGGACAACTTCTTCGTGTGGAACGCAAAGACATTCGAACAAGTCTTTACGCACGAATCCCCTTCCTGGCGGAAAAACTCGGGTAGAGGAGTCTGCGATTTCTCACCAGACTCGACTCGGCTCGTCACATCGTCCGCTGAGGAAGGTGGAGCCGCAATCTGGGGCATCCCAGATGGCAGACGAGGACTAACGCTCCAACATGACAGCGGAGGAGTGCTCAAGGCTGCGAAATACAGCAGGGCCAGGGGCGATCGAATCGCAACAGCCGCGGCTAGTGAAGCGTACATCCTCGTCTGGGACAGCAACAGTGGCGCCCGGCTTGCCAATATCAATGTGGACATAACTCCTCAGTGGAACAACAGTGGTCTTCTCTGGTGCAACAACCACATTTTTGTCGTATCAGATGATACAATCAAGGAAATTGATGTAGCCAGCGCGTCGACGGTCTCGCAATGGCCAGCCCCCGAGAGTAATACGACCTCGTGTATTGCTCTGCCGCAGGGAGGAAAGTCCATTGTGTATGCTACACAACGCACCGTTACGTTCTGGGGCACGGAGTGGGCACACAGCAAACTCAATCGCATTCGAATCCCGGAAGACGTACACTCAATTGCGCTCTCTCCAGATGGCAGGCTTCTTGCGATCGCCGGAGAGTATGGGAAAATAACTATCCAACAATTATCTTATATCCTTGTGAGTTTCGTGCCTTGTGGGTCTTGGTGTATCCGTTGTCTTTGTTGCTTACACACCACGTTCCAGGAACCAGATATTCTCATCGATCAAACCGCGCTTGACTTGTGGAAAGACGATCAACTCGTCGATGCGGAAGCATTATTAGGTGTAGCAGTCTCTCAGTCTCAGAATATAACCCATCATGTACTCGCTGGTCGAGCTCTCATCCGAACTCGTTTACAACAGTGGGATGCAGCAATCGTCGATGCCGAACAGGTGCCTTCTACCCTCCTCTCATACATGTGGACGCTGAATGTGTTGCACCAAGTCCCTCCAGCTCGAGTCCTCTGTGATTGGATATATTGCAAGTCTCATAGCCCTCGTTGGAAAAGGAAAAAAAGACCAAGGGTATCATATATGCGATACTGCGTTGGAGCTTTTCGAGTCAACTCATACTTCTATTTTCCTTCTGATCAGGGTACGTATCCTATCATTCCTATGCTACAAGTGTTGGCCGTTTTTCATATTCATGTTTGAATTAGGCTGTTGTCATGTTCATGGACGGAGATCACGAGGATGCGATATCACACATAGACAAACTCATCTCTGACGTGTTCTTCAATTCAGCGCTCTACGTGGTCCAGGCGAGCTCTCGAAACACTTTCGTACTGTAACGTCATCGCTAAGATTTCCTCTAGGCATACATGTATCTTCTTCTTGGAAATTCGCATTTGGAGGGGGGTAACTACCCACGCGCGATACAATCATTCAAGGAGGCGCGAGCCAAACTAGGCAAGCGCACGACTGAACCGCCGTTGGTGGTCTCATTGGTCGATATCAATTCTTCTTCGGTCTACTCTACATTGTATCGATACTGACCATCCGATAGATTTCGGGCTGGAGATTTGATAATCTTGCGACCATGATTCAACAGTATCTTTGTGAAGCGCTTTACGCACAAGGTCATACCATAGAAGCGAGCGAGCGTCTCCTTCGCATGGTAGATGAGGAGGTTGATGTGGAGGGGCCGGTCGCAGTGTGGATTTCTGGTGGGTCGCCGTCCCACCTATTCTTGCATCCCAAGTTAAAAAATGTCACTGCAGACTTCCTCCAACAATGTCTTTCCACATCCGAAGATAGTGGCGACGCAAGGTAGGATGCTACCTCTCATAACAATGCGCTGTCATCATCTTGCTTTCCCCTCAGGTTATTGAGAGTATGGGCAAAAGCAAAGTTAGCGATTGGTTCGTGGGAGGATGCGTTAAATGCTGCCGCCAATGTAGGTATCGCTTTACTCTAGTATTTTACGTGTGCCTCACGCTCCTTTTCACTCAGTTTTGTGTACCCAGATTCAGGACTCTTCAGATCATTTGTGAACATCTTGAAATAATTGGCCACATCGTGGACGCAGTCGAATGTTTGCGGCAGATGGCGACGGTGGAAAACGACATTGACGGCGAACAGGCAAATTGGGTTCTAGGTTAAAAGTTACATATGCGCGCCGGGATAACGTTTGTCTGACCGCTCCTCGCTAGGCTTCGAGCTACGCTGTGTTGAGAAGTTGGTACGTGCTGCAGATCTGGCGGCCGCTGCACAACAACACGATGACGCCATTACCCAATACTCTACTGCCCTACTTCTTGAACCCTCATTCTTGCAAGACATTCTGACCAAACGAGGCAAGGGATATACGGCAATGGGGTTATGGGAGGATGCCCTCAATGATGCCAACAAAGTAAGTCGTCTTATTTTGCAAAAGTCCATCGTCGTCATAGAATCACTAGGTTCGACTAATGGATCCGTCATCCGCATGGGGTTGTGAAACCGTGTTGACAGAGTGGGCAAAGGTTGAAACGATAGGTGGCTCATGGAGAATCGCTTTTGCAAATGCTGGTGGTGTAAGTTTTACCTCTATTGGCGTGGGTTGCTGGTACAATAACTTGATTTGAAGTTCAAGGTATCGAGAATCACGGTCTATCAGGCCCTGTGTGAATACCTCGAGACGGTCGACCGTATGACAGATGCGACAGAGTGCTTTCACGAGATGAGAGGTGAGCAGGAGCAGGAGACAGGAGAAGAGGCAGATTGGGTTCCCGGTTAGTTCTCTACACGCGACACACTCGACACCTACATGACGACCCTTTTGCAGTCTTTCAATCCCGGTTCTGCAGGAAGCTAGAGAAGCTTGGGGATACTGCCATGGCTGCTCAGCAGCATGACGTAGCCGTCTCTCATTATTCTACCGCACTTTCGTTGAATCCTACTTCCACGGAAGGCCTGCTGATTAAGCGAAGCAAGGCATATACAGCGTCTGGTATGTGGAAGGATGCATTGAATGATGCGAATGAGGCATGACAGTTCTGTTTTGCCCAACCACTTTCTGATGGAATTTTTAGGTGATCATGCTCGACCCGTCATCACCTTTTGGTTACGAGAGGAAGTATGCAGCGTTACTTGGATTAGGCTGTGATGGAGACACCCTGGATGCATTCCAGACGATGCTCTTGAAAATGTCCGAGTCGGCTGATCCAGATATTCGTGGTGAGGGCTACGAGTTGGAACGATATTCATTTCCTGATCTCGTCTTGTAGACCTCTTTGGCAAGCACACCGAGACAAGAGATACAATCCGCAAGGTCATCCAGGATGCTATTCGTGATTCACCACGCGTGTTAATCAACACCACTTCGGGGCGCCTTTATGACAAATCGGAGCAAGCTGCTGCATTCGAATCGGTACCAGCTTTCACAGAGCTCATCTCATCCATGACCACGCATATCGATCTCGCACAGATCGAACGGGAGGTCAAAGACTATTATCGTTATGCCATGTTTTCGCACAAATGGGAAGTCAATGAACCTCTGTTTGAAGAGGTTATGAAGATTGTGGTGTACGAGCTTGAGGCATCTTTCACCTATAACAAGCTTCAGATGTTCTGCAAGATCGTACGGGACGCTGGAATTCGTTGGGCTTGGAGTGATACCTGCTGTATCAACAAAGCAGATCACTTCGTACTCCAGGAAGCACTAGTCAGCATGTTCAAGTGGTACCTAGGCTCTGTCCTGACGATCGTTTTCCTCCGTGGTGTCCATCGTCTCTCACAACGCGGTGCACTAACAAGACACATCTGGAATACGCGAGCATGGACGCTGCAGGAATATCATGCCTCAAGGGTGGTACAATTCTACACCGAGGACTGGACGCCTTACTTGAATCTCGATATCTATAACCACAAGGAGTCGCCTGAGATTATCTCGGAGATGGAGGAGGCAACATGTATTCCAGCACGAGAGCTGACCGCACTTCGCCCGGGTTTCGACGACATCCGAGAAAAGTTGTATCTAGCTTCGCGACGAGAGGCAACCTTTGTCGAGGATGCGGCATACTCGTTACTTGGGATATTCTCTATTTCCATGCCGGTTGTATACGGAGAGAGAGATCATGCTCTGGGGCGCCTTCTCGCGCAGCTGCTTACAAGCTCCGGTGACACGAAAATCCTTGCATGGACTGGAAGCTCTGGCAGTTTTAATAGCTGCCTTCCGGCCCATATCACTGTTTTCAGCCAACTGCCACCCTCACACATCCCTTTAGCTATTACTGATAGCGGGGTCGAAACAAATACCAGCAAGTTGCGTACCTCCTCGTCCGTTCTTACCTCAGCCACGAATTTATATAACCGACTCAATGATCTCCCCATACCATTCTTCGTGGGCCAACGGATGAAACTTCCGTGCATCACGTTCAGACTTGGACGCGTATCAGCTTCGCAAAACAAGTCAGAACGTGTTTTCCGCGCGCAGACGACTGCACTCGGGGTTGTTGTGATCAAGACCGAAGAGGAGCTCTCCAGATTCGACAACCTATACCTCATTCATCCCTGGGTCGACTTTCTGCTCGACCGACACCCAATTGGAAACATAACAGATACAAAACGGGAGGAAAGCATGGATCATCGGACTTCTGTGTTGAGCGACTTGACGTCACTTCCTGACCTTTCCAATACTACATCTACACCCCTACAAGCACGAGCAGCGCGGCTCGTTGCTCGTCTCGGCAGACGTCCATTTGGCGGACGCCTTAGCATATCTCAGGACACTGCGTCGCTCAGGCCTCCTTCCTCTGTGTCCCCGATGGAGAAACAAATGCAAGTAAACCGATTCATCGCCCGACTGAGACAGCCATTCGGTGCGATGTTGTTCACACCGACGCGCCAGCATGTGGACGAATACAAGAGGGTCGCTGCGGAGAGTCTGATCACTGTTCAGGTGGAGGAGATCACGCCGGTTATATTGGACAAGCTGATTCATAGTGTGCGAATGTTGGATGTTCTTTGACGGCTGCTTCAACAACGCATGATTGAGATCTGCGTTTACTATGCAGTGGAGTCATCCTTGACGATCATATTCTCCTTGACCGTAGTGTATATAATTGTTAACACCCGAGGCTATTGGCTGAGGACCGTCGGGAAACACTCGGTTAGCAATTCAATTCAATCCATGCCAGTGCTGGGCTGACTATCTCCGATCAGGAAATTCACCCTGAAATTGAAGTGATGGGACCTGGCGCCACGCTGTACGCAGGGTCATCCGATAAAGCGGTCCCTTCACATAAAAGCTGAGCATCAACTATATTTATCCTTTTTGTTGGAACGCTCGGTGGCCATGTTCAACAACTCATCCCATATTGATGCCAGCCATTCTACCTTCAGCGAGGTCCACCGAGACCAGTTTTACAATGTGCGGTCCACGGTTCAGGGCAATCAAACGGTCAATACTATCATCCATGGAAATCAGATCGTCCAGGATTCTCAATTGAGTGAGCACCCCCAGCTGCAGTCATCTGAACAACGACAGATACATTGACGCGATCTGTGTAGATCTCATCGAAGCACTTCGAAAAGTGAGTGCGCCAAGTGCTGCGCACGATTCAGCCCAGCGGTATCCAGCGCCAAAGTGTATCGACGGAACGCGTATCGAGTTGCTTGCTCGTATAACCTCGTGGGCAAACGAACCAAATGAGAAGGCTATATGTTGGTTAAACGGGCGGCCTGGTTCGGGCAAGTCAGCGGTATCGCAGACGATTGCGGAGAAGTACGCGAGTGAAGACCGGCTAGCTGCCAGCTTCTTCTTTTCACGACGCGACCTCGAACGACATTCCACGCAACATGTCATCCCGACGTTGACTATCCAATTGCTCGCATTTCTGCCTTCCATTCGTTCTGCAGTCGTTGGGGCGCTGGAGAAGGACTTTATGATCCCGATGAAGGTCCTACGAGAACAGATGGAAAAACTTTTACTTGAACCCTTGTCGACTGCAACCGAAACACCCGATAAACCCATTCTTATCATTCTCGATGCCCTTGATGAGTGCGACGACGAAAACCTCGTTTCGGAGTTGGTCACTCTTATTGCACTTCTCCCTCACAAAACACCACTCCCGCTGCGGTTGTTAATCACAAGCAGATCTGAACCTTGGCTTCAGTCCCGCTTCCACCGGCCTGAGATATCTTCCATCACACTACCTCTCGAGATCCATGGGTTCAGCGCAGAGGGTGACATTCGTTCGTTCCTACGCCACTCTCTGGAGAACACGTATGATGAACATCTTCAAGTCATGAGGGCCATTCCTCGTCCATGGCCCTCGTTGGACGACCTGGAACGCGTTGTTAACAAGGCCGCAGGGTTGTTTATATTTGCTCTCACTGTAATCAAGTTCGTCGGGGAAAAGACCCACAATCCCCTCTTACGTCTGCAAGCCGTCTTGGAGGACACGGCAACCGTGTCTACTGGCTCCGCATATGCCGACCTTGACTCGCTCTATCGGGATGCGATTTCTGCCTTTCCCGATCCGGATGTCGCTCGTCTAGTACTCGGTGTCGTCTACTGCATGACCACTCCAATGACCATTTCAGGTCTGCACAAGCTCCTACAACGACCGGATGTCGACGTTAGGCTGGTCGTCCCTGCCCTTAGCTCTGTTCTTCTCGCTTCCGAGGATGGAAAACAGCCTATTCAGTTCTACCATGCGTCCTTTCGTGACTTCCTAACCAATCCTCAGCGATCACAAAAGTACGCGATCAACCCTGATGCATATCACCGGTTGATGGCACAACTATGCTTTGAGACCATGTCCAATTCATTGAAGCGCGATATTTGTGGGTTCGGCGACCCAGCCAAGGCGAACAACGAGATTCCAGATCTTGTTGAACGTCGGCAGGCAGTAATCGACGAAGCTCTCTTATATGCCTGTCGGTTCTGGTCGCGTCATCTCACGCAGCTGCCAAATGATGGGGTTGCGAACGAGGCACTGTTGAGCGCGCTGACAAAGTTCAGCTCCACGGTTTTGTTGTGTTGGATAGAAGCACTCAGCATATTTGGTGAACTCGAGAATGCTGTGGTCATGCTCCGCCAGGGAACTAGCTGGCTCAAGGTTTGCTCAGCTGTCCTATTGTCGAATCTGAGCTGAGGATGCTCGACAGACGCTGCGTGATGTTCCGGGGAATGCTATCTCGTTACTCCAGCAGGCCGAACGCCTCCTCGTACTGTACATGGAACCCATCTCACATTGCGCATTGCACATCTACCTCACAGCAATCTTGCTCGTCCCTGAGAACAGTATCATTTATGATACATTCAAGCATCAAGCTTATGGGACCATAGCCACGTGGCCAAATTTGGACGACTATTTTGATGCCATTCGGAGAAGTGTCAATGTCAATGGCTCCATTCATTCGGTTGTGTTCTCCCCCGACGATCGCCTGATTGCTACAGCCGCCGCTAAGGGAGGCGTCCAGTTGTGGAACGCGCTGACAGGTGTCAATGTCGCCAGTCTTGGAGATCATTCGTCAACGTCACTCCTGGTCTCCTTTTCTCCATCTGGCGCATTTCTAGCTGCCGCGTTCGAAGATGGTGCTGTTGCGGTCTGGGACCCAAAGGTTGGTAGGGAACACCTAAGGCATGAACATTGCCACACCGAATCGATCACATGTATCGAGTTCTCGCCGAACAGTACTTTACTAGCCTCTGGTTCGCGCGACCATGCGATCCAGGTTTGGTCGATGGAGACTGCGCAGCCGTTGTACCGGCTGGCTACGCACGAAGGACCTGTCACCTCGTTGGTGTTCTCTAGCGATTCACAGCGATTATTCTCCGGATCTGAAGACAATTTGGTCATTATTTGGGATATGTCGAGCGGAAAGGTGGCTCGTGGAATGATGGGCCATCGCAAGGCGGTGAATTGCATTGCCGTATCCAAGGATGGCCAGGTCGTTGCGTCAGGATCGGAAGACAAGACGGTCAAGCTGTGGGATACCAGCTCTGGAAAATGTACACGCACGCTTTCCAAGGGCCATGGCAGCAGTATACGATCAGTACGCTTCTTTGACAGAGACAAGTACCTCGTCACAACTTGCGACCATGCAATCTTATCTTGGGATGTCTCACGTAACAAATCCGAAACCATTTGGGCGGCAGAGAAGATGTTAAAGACTATGATGCGCGTTCTCCCTGCCTGGCAGACAAAAGTGTTGGGCTGGGGAGTACCCAACTCACTCTTCAGGTACCTGATACAACGTGTCAATGAAAATTCTCAGAACCACGTAAAGGTTGCCTATGCGGCGCAGTCACCAGCCTTTGTATTTTTGTACGAAGGCAATGTATTTTCTGGATCGCTGCCCACTCCGATCGATTACCCGCCCACACGGGACACTTCTGCCGTTACCACGGTCTCGGTGTCGTCAGACGGTCTTTGGAGTGCAACAGGAGACCCCAAAGGATCGCTCGAGATCATTGATCTTTCCATAAAAAGGGTATCATGGGAGGAAGCAGCGGAGAGAGTTAAATCGGATCCGCTCGATAACATACTACGGATGATGCCCTCTCCCAACGGAAAACGTTTCGTTCTCAACACGCTGTTGCAGTGGTGCTTGACTGATGAGAACTATCGCATACTGAAGAAGATTGACATGGGCACCTTTGGGCCGATGCGTAGCAATGAATATGTCCAGGTCGAGTTTTCTGGAGACGGGAGCATATTTTTCTGCGCCGTAGCGAGCATCATCAAAGAAAGCAAGAGCACTCTTCGTGTCTTTGATGCTGAGACTGGGGAACTGCGTACGCACTTCAAGGAACTCCAGCGGGTCCACTCGACAGTCGCGTCCACCGATGGAACATGGATTGGCTGTTGTCATGGATCTGTCAAGGTAGACGTGCTTGGGGTAGCGGGAGGAGGCCGGAAGAGCATGTCCATATCTGAGAATGACGCCACCTTCAACGTCCTCGTGTTCTCCAACGACGCGCAGTCACTCATTGGTGGCTCGGAGAAGGGGGCTATCCGTGTATGGGATCGTTCAAGCGGGGAGTGCAAGGCTACATTTGAAGGCCCCGCTGTAAAGGTCACAGCGCTCGCGTACGGAGTCACTGCCACACCCAACGAAACTAGAGTCGCGATCGGGCGAGAAGACGGATCGATTGCCGTATGGTCCCCATCGGCGTCAGCATCACATGATGTGCTGCTGGGTGATCAAGTGACGGTTAAGAATGTGGATTTCATCCGGTTCTCCGACGATCTGTCCAGGCTGACGTCTAGTGGTGAGGATGGGACTGCCTTTACATGGGCTATCCCTGACGTGGACGATATGGACATGTCGCGCTGCAAGGTCTGCCCTCCACGTCAAGAGAGTGGGGACCAGGACAATGGCGAAGGCAAGGATAAGGATGAAGGCGAGAACAAGGGAGAGGACAAAGGTGAGAGCGGCGGGGCCGGTGGCTCTGGAGCAGGTGATTCGAACAATCAAACAACGCCTGTACACCTCCTGTCCCGATCCAATCCTGAAGACACAATCGACGGCCTCTTCCGCACCGCGTATCGGGTCCGCAAGGACGGTTGGCTTGTCGATGGCGAGCGCCGAGTGGTATGGATTCCACCTGCGATACGCCCGCATGGCAAGAACACATTCTATGGATTTAAGAATGGTTCGGTGGCAATTTACACACCATCTGGACTATGGCTGTTTTTGAAGTACACGGCGTCTCAGGACTGACGTATTTCTTTTAGTCTGTATGTATGTACAATGTTCTGCAACTTCTGCTTTACTCAACCAGCTCGAAAACACACCTGTACTTTGCGTTTACTGTACTTTTGCTTTTATGCTAAATATGCTTACTGATTATGAAGTCTTGCAATCTGGCCGACGAGCTGTGCATAAGAAAGGACTGCCATTGTAACCGAGTCATGCACATTCTAAAAAGAAGCACTGAGCCTACGTACATACGTACGAGCTAAAAGAGGGTGCCGAACCTACCGCCCGACGTAGCATCAGTTGAAAATGATACATTGCAGCGGTAACGAGCAAACAAGCGTTGCAGCTCACCAATGGATTATGCCAGCCTATCTGTACCACCCAGCAAGTGCCAAATTAAATGCGTAGACGTGTGATGGACAATGGAATGTTGTGCGTATGGAAGGAGCACAACGGAAGAAAGAGCAACAGAAACAGGAGGGGTCTGAATCAACGCAACTGATGGAACACTGACCGACTCACCGTCGAGGCACCATGGGCTCGTTCACAAACACAAGGCAGGATCGTACTGAGGAGAGCCTGGACCATAAACATACATACAACTTAAGAACTGGTCGTACGCACAGGACATAGTGATCACTTCGGGTTCGCCTGTGCGGGCACCTTGGAAGTACGGGCCGACCCAAGTTCCATCTAATCATGAATGATTATCAATTACCCGCCATAAATTCTAGGTCCACCCATGATTCCGGATGACTGTCAGTTAGAGTTTGCATAAAGCCCTCGAGAGGCTCATGAGCGCCTTTGTTCGGAAACTAGAAGGAGACGTCAGCCATCATGCATCATGGTACCTCAGCTTATTACGGATCCGACTCCCTGAAGCTCTACATTTGGGTGTCGAATGTTGGTGTGGGCGGAAATTATGGAAATATTCGGTAAAACTTGAAAGGGAGCGTGCATCGATGTCGTTGGTATTGACCTCTACTAGCAGCGGGCACTGTTCAATATTACTACATTTGAGTGGTAGTCTGATTTTGCAAGACCCAACGAAAGCTGGCTGCGGGGCTCAACAACTTTCCGCTACGTCCATTCTCGTGTTGCTACGCGTCCGGCTCACTTTTGAGGCAAGACGATGGTCATGCTGTCTATGACAGCGTGTGTTGTTTAAGCTAAAGAAAGCACCCCAGATTGATATCCGCCGTCGGATAGTGACGACGATATTCACGGCCACGCCAGTCGTGTTTTTTTGTTGTCCCCCATCCTTTCCCTGTCTGTTTTGTAGTGGTTTCGTATGTGAGTGTACATTACATGCTATTTTCACAGTAGTTATTCCCAGACTGAACGGCTCTTAGTACCTATTTGACTAGCAAGGCTATGGACAACATCATACTCGGCTGAACTCTGCATATTCATTTAAAACCCCTACCCTAGCACTACACCCCACGACAATGTGTCATGGTCAGTCCATCCTTGAGCCCTGGGCGGGTAGCGGCGATGTCCATGATTGACTGTCGAGATCTACCAGGGCTGAGTCCCATGGTGAACTGGATGTAGTCCAGCTCCAACACCTCCAGTGCCGGTACAAGTGTCTGCTCCGCCAGCATGGTCATGTCTGGCATACGACCCTCGCTCAACTTGATGTACCGCAATCCATCGAGATGTGCCAATAGCGTCTTCAATACGGCAGACTCCATCGGATGGATGATATGGAGACGTTGCACATGCGTCAATGGGAGGGTAAGACAGATGGCGTTCATGGTGTGGCATGGATCACCTCCAGATTTGTCAAGTGTGAGCTGGAAAGCAAGGTTTGGAGAATGACCCTGCTCAGAGGTATCAAACTCCAATGAAGGGGGAGTGACAGACATGGTCAATGAACGGAATGTCCATCCTCCCGACATATTGCAGTGTTGTGCAACAAATGAGGAAATGGGGCGATAGTCGTCAATGGAGGTGTGGACATTGGTTTGTGGTTTTAGGATGAGGTTTTTTATCGATGGGGTGTTGATACAGGACAGCAAAGCGGTGACTGCCGATAACGGGGCTACGATCTCTAGCCGAGTGAGACGGTCCAAGTTGATTTTCGGAATCATGTCGAGGTCGCTATCAGGGCGAAAATTACGGGGGAAGATATCCACGAGATGTAAGACAGTGAGGTCTTTCATCCCACCCAGGACACCTAGAAATTCAACCATAGTCATGTCGGAGGGTGAATAAACTTCGTGCAGATGAAGTACTCTTAATCTGCTTAGGTTGAGTGACGACCACGGCACATAGCAGTCTCTGAGCTTCAATGTGCGGAGAGGAGACTCATCCTCATTAGAGATCGTTATGGACGTCGACCAGTCCCAGTCGCCATGAACCGTGATGACTAGCTTCTCGAGGCGGGGAACATGCAAGGAAAAATTGTCTGATGGAAATCCTCGTGGGAGGTGCAAACAAAGCTCCTTTATACGTTCCGAATGCTTGAACACTTCCTGCAAGATCCTTGACTGAGTGTGATTTTCTTGATCTTCATGAAAAGGGCCGCATGTTATTTTCAACAAAGCTTGTTTCGACCTGAGTAATAACTCTTGCGTCCAACGCAGCGATACGCTAAAGTGGAAGACCCAGAGGGTCGGGCAACCAAGGGCGATATTGCGCCAATGATGACAAACATATGAGACGTTGACCCAGGCAGGAATATTTTCACTGAGCCCGTCGCGGAAATTTTCATAATAGTAGGTTGCACAGAGGATGAATATGCGCGCCAACACTTCAGGTGGGAGACGGAAAATAGGTAAAATTGAGTTTCGTTTGGCACAGAGGCTTGACATGAACATTATCTGCTGGTGGATTTCTTCGTCCATGCGTGCCAGAGCATTGGTGAGTCCATCGTTGGAGGACATTGTGCAAGATAGGGGTCCTGACAAGCCTGTCCTGCTATGGAACGATTGAATGTTCACAAGGTGTCATGACTCTTTACTGTTGACTTACGGGGCAGAAATGACCGAAAACCTTGGATACGTCTGCCGATAAGTTGAGGGTCAGAGCTCAAGTTGAAATGCTTTGTCAACACCATTCATCAACCCCAAATCTTCTCACGCTCCTTCCCTGCAGGATGTCAGCTTTTGCTACCAAAACCTGTAGCGACTAAGAGACCTCTTCCTAGTACCATTTCTAATGTTGATGTTCATCCGGTGGTGGCGTTTGCAGAACGCTCCAGTTAGGCGCCCATGCTAAATGCGTCTGTCGTGAGTATTCGGGAGACCGTCGCCTTTGCTGCACCCGTCTCCGTTCTCTTCCGTCTCCTTTTCTCTTTCTTTCCCTTTCATCATCAACCCGGGTTGATTGCCCATCAGCCTCGGTGGTCGAGCTCACACCGCAACTGACCAGAAGCAACCAAGGCTAGCCAACGCCAAGAACGTTCGTCTAAGAGTCTAACCCAAATGCTACATTGATTACAAGTGCACTCATACGATAAGTTGCAGAATCAGAGAAGAAAAAAAAAAAAAAAGAAAAAAAAGAGAAATACACCTCAGTCTTCCCCATCGTCCTCCCACCGCCGTCGCCCATACCCATCGCCATTCACGCTCACGCTCAACCACGCTTCCAAGCGCCGACCTAGTTCCCCACCCCGTCCACCACAGATATCCCCCGTCGTCGTCAATGTCTGCTCCAGCTCCCGCGCGCGCTTCAACGGTAGCTGTCCAGCCCGCCGCCGACCCTCGAGCGCCGCAACCCTCAGTGCGCCAGACGTGGGCTCGGACGCGTCCCCGTTCCAATTGCGATCGTACGAGGGCGCACTCGCTGCCTCGGACCCATCGTCCGTCTCCACATCCTTGAACCACTCCTCCTCGTGCTCCTCGGGACCGAGTATACTCTCCACCAGACCCTCCTCCCAGCCATCCCACTCGGCACAGCGGTGTGCAAGCCGCAGACGCGCCCCTGCAGCCTCATAGTACATCCACTCCTTGGCTATCGCACCCAGCCCGTTCTTGCTCGCTTTGGAGAGCGCAATCGAGGCAACCACCTCCCGAAAGAGCTTGGAGGTGAACGTGCTCGTCTGCATAAACGCAGGTAGATGCGCACACGCCCACAACGGCCGCGTCGTCGTCGACTCCCAATCAATCACGCACATCTGTCCGTTCGTCAGCCAATGGTTATCCAAAAATACAAGGACCCACGATCCGGGTGTGATCGTCCTCGTCCACAAAGACGTTTTCCAAATTTAGATCGTGGCAGTCGAGCCCAAACTCTTCCGTCGCCGGACCCTCCACGTGTGCACTCAATCGATCCATGACGCGCATCCAGCGACCCATCTCCCTTCGTACGGCCTTTTCGCGCTGCAAAATGTGCGCGACCAAAAACGTGCTGCGCTGCATCCGCCGATAGTCGCTGTACATGGCATCCCCAGGACCCTCCCACTCCTCCTCACTCTCCTGGGCATCCCACTCGTCTGAATCATCACTCTCGTCATCCGGCACCGCATCCAGATGATGGTGCCGTGACGACCGGATCTCGTCCGGGTCGAGATGCAGCTTGTGCGGCGCGGCCTTGCCCTCACTCTCGCGTTTCACGCCGGTGATCTCGCGACGGACGCAGGATTCGAGGTAGGACCGCGTCGAGGACCACGGACCACGGTTGATCTCCGTTGGGTGGGCGAGGTCACCACGGCCGGATCCAAAAAAGGGCCAGGAGACGATCGGACCTACATGCACGACAGGGTTAACACCCAGGGGTGTATTCCCCACTGTGGGGGTGGCTGATACCGTAACCTTGCGGGCAAGTGGGGTGGGCATCCATGCCGCTGGGCGAGAGGCGTTGGGGAAATAGAGAGAACCTATATGTGAGAAACGGAGTGAAAACAGAGGTAGGACAATAGATGCTACATTTTTGAACAGGGACTTGAGCTGCTCATTGGACATGGAGTGGTACACTCTGCCGAGCGGGATGCCGGGTGCCTGGAGGGCGATGAGCGACGAACGTGCGCGTGCGCTGGACGGACCTTGGACATGAGGATATATTCGCCACCGAGGCGGTTGTCCGGGTTTGCATCATAAAAATAGACGTCTGGGACAGGTATCGACGTTTTCTCGCGGAGGAAGTGCATGGTCGCGACCTCGGACTGGGTCTTGAGACGGGGCATGAAGCGGCGTGCGACGCGTGCGACGAGTTCGCGGGTGTCGACGAGGGTGATGAGATAGGCCTAGCAGGAGGTCAGCGTGCAGGGACGGACTGGGAGATGGACCGACTTTATGAAATGTGCCTGGGTGATAGTGAGCGGCGATGGTCCGGGTGGGTGTGGGTACTTGCCTGCGCTGAGAAAGGTGATTCGGCCGACCTCTGCACGGGTCTTTTCGCGCACAATGTCCTTGAGGACGCGGCGGTCGACGTGGAACGGTTGGTTGTCGCCGTGCGGGGCGGTGTCGGCGGCGGCCTCGCGTGTGCGGTCGTCGAACTCTGCGACGCTGTCCCAAACGATGGGCTCGGCTATCGGTGGTGGTTGCGGGAGGGGCGCGGTGTACATGATGGCTGCCCAGAGAGGGAGCTGTTTGTCGCTGTTTCGTCCGGGCATCGATGAGGAGGAGGGGGTTGCACAGAGCCCGGTTAAATACGCGAGACCTAAGCTGGGTTTGGGGACTGCCTTGAGGCTGATTTGGCATCGCTGACTGAACGTTTTTAAAAATCCGGAGATAGAACGCGCATAAGATAAACATATCAAGGAGACCGGCCGTACGACGGTTCGACACACACCACCTCATCCACCCGTCGCTTCAACCACTCCAGCACATCCTGGCCCACAGATACACAGTCGTACAGTTCCACATACCGAAGCTTCGTCGGTGTTACCCCGTGCACCATCGCTGCCCCACCCGTCTCCGGATTCCGCGCCTCGATCAGCTGAACCAGCTTCGCAATCCCGTCCGGGTGCGTGTGGCAGCTCTTCATCGTCACACGCCGCAGATTCGGACACACCCAGTGCGCCTGTTCCTCCTCAGGTGTAGCCAACGCAATCAAAAAGGGTTCCAACGGCGTGCCACCCACACTCAACGACTCCACGTGCGGCATCTCCCCCAAAAAGTTCCACGCGATCACGATACCCCCAGGCCCATAGTACAGCGTCGAGCTGCTCGTGTTCCCGTACGACACGGACAGCTGTGTCACAGGCGGATTATTGCTCCGCTGTAGCAGATTCGTAATCACATCCTCGATCGGCTCCCGTGCTTCAATATCCAGACTTAACACGTCCAGCACCGGCAACACAAGCGCATCTGTCAGCGTCGCCATGTGGTAATGGCCACCCAGCGTCAGTTCACGCAGCTTCACCAGCGTCGTCGCATGCAGCGGCAAGATCGCAGGCACCACCACTGCAAAGTGCAGCGTCAACGACTCCAGATTTGGATTGCTCGAGATGATGTTCAGGATCCGGTCCAGTGGCAGGTGGTTCGACGGCAGCGACCGTAGATTCAGTGACCGTAGGTCCGTCTTGAAGATGGGCGATGACCACTTGAACGGCACGTGGTGCAACATGAGCGAATCGAGCTGTGTCATCGCCAACGGCGTCGTCGTGGGCGTACACGGCAACCATGCCCACTCGGTCGCATAAATCGTCTCCGCACACGATATCTCAAACTCACGTAGCAGGGGTGCATCCCCTATATACACGTCAACGACACACACGTAACCAGACCACGTAAAACGCATACCATTGATCGACTTGAGTGCAGATATCGACGGAAATTGCTTATCGAACCGAAACACGAATCGCTGCCATCGACGCATCTGTTCAATCAGGTAAAAAATGGCGATATGTCCCCAGTGCGTGTTCCGTTGCGCCTGTGGACTGCTCCGCGAGGGTGGCGGTGGCGGCGAGGCACCCCAGGTGTCATGATGGGACGGTGACTGAGGGACGATGATCGGTGTCTGTGCAGGCGGGAGTATGATAGCTGTCGACGGTGGATGGGGCAGGATATAATGCGGCGGAGGGCTGGGTGGCGGTGGGATCCAGGGTGTAGGGGATGACGCACGCACGCGACCAGAGGGTTCCCCAGAACCCCCATTCACCCGCAGGTAGATCTCGATATCTAGTGGTACCTTGTCGCCCGACCGCTCAAGCCACAGCCGTATAGTGTCTGGAGACGTGCTCTGGTTCGTCACGAGGCGTATCTACAAGAGAAGAAAGCGGGATTAGATATGACCACATCGACGCAGGCGGATGGCATGGAAGAAGACGTGCGGCAGAAAAAAAAAGGGTTTCTGGAAGCGAAGCAGAGTGCATGCTAGGGGTATTTACCACAATATCCAGAGAGACATGCGTCGACAATAGGCTGGGTGTAAAACACGTTGTCATCGATAACATATCCGGGCGCCAAATCGAACGAGGACCAGACTCGATGCGCAAAAGCGGGTCCACTGCTCACCTTGGACCACAGTTTCGGTATAGACAACGCCTGTCTGCGCCAGAGCACGCAGACGGAGGCGAGGATCCACGCGCAGCACGGGTGGTTCTCAAAGTTGAAGAGGAAGATGTGTCGGAGGAGCTCGTGGGGAAGGCGTCGGATGGGCGAAATGTACGCAAGTGTGTGCTTGACGGTGTCCTCGAGCGCGTGCTGTTCGCGCTCCATCTCCAGGATCGCCCGCTTCCTGTCGGTGACGATCTGAGAGAGGGCGCTCTCTGCGCTGGCGATCCGCTCGGTCAGCCGCATGAGCTCGCGGCGATGAGCGTCGAGCGCCATGCGTGCAGCGGCGACGCTACTGTCGGTGGGTGGTTCGGGTAGATGGTCCATCGTCGGGGACGGGCGGGTTGAGGAGGAAAAGGATGTGGTAAACAATGGCCGACAGTATTTATGATTGATGACCCGCATGGGAACCACAGCATTTTTCGCACAAGTTCATTTACAACTACAGGAACCATTCAAATCACTTCTTGCCAGCCTCAATAGCGTCGCCGTTCTTGCACGCAATGATCTTGATGCGCGGCGCTGACACCATCTCGTTGGACTCCATCTTGAACGACGGGTTCTTGACGATGAACGTCCACACGTCGTCGCATAGGCGGTACGTGTGCAGGTGGCCCTACGTGGCGTCAGTACCACCCCTCAGCCAGCGCAGACGGGCGCACCTTGAGCGTCGTCTTGGTCTTCACCTGCTTCACCATCGTATCCGCGAGCGACTTGTCAAACTAGGTGGTGTCAGCGGGGGTGGCGATGTGGAAGAGATGCAGCACCTGTTGCAGCACCTTCATCGCCAGCTGCGGCGTGATGGCACCGCTCGTAATGAGCTCGTCCAGCGAGTCGGTCAGCGCCATGCCGATACTGCGCGGGTCAGTGAGCACACGACCAGGCGAGCTAGGACGTACGAGGAGCCTCTGTAGAATTCGTAGTATGCCGAGGCCATGACTGGACGTCGACAGCACCGGGGCGTCTCGCTGTGACGTGGCGTGACACGTGATGGCCACAGTAATGATATCACTCATGATTTATCTTGTATTGTCGTTTGGTACGGTGAGATGGCCGAGCGGTCTAAGGCGCCAGACTAAGGATCAGGTCATTTGATGACCCAGTTTATCTGGTCCGAAAGGGCGTGGGTTCGAATCCCACTCTCATCACATTTTTTTTGTCCTGACATGTCGCTTTTCAGCACCCACCGTTCCTTCGTGCCCGAACTGGGTCGAGGTGTCGCCGCTGCGCAACGCGCAATGAGTCACCAGGTGTGGGTGACTTCTTGTGTGTGCTATGCTGACGTGCCACTCGGGGTGGTCACGACTCGCCGCCGCTTGCCTACGAGACCTACTGCAAGTACACAATGTACAGCCCAAGTGCGCCCACCATTCTATTCCTTTCACACGTCTCCGAGCCAAGTCGAGACACCGCCGCGGCACACCATCGAGCTCAATGGGCGACCGCTGATACGGCGCACAGAGCGCAGCAAACACCCTGCCATTGCACTACCAAAAGCACGGGCAACCCGAAAGACACCGACGCGATCATCATCGACACCAACCGCGGTCACTCCATCTATAAATACGACCGGCCATCTAAGCGGGCGGTCTCGAAAACCTTGCGCGCGCGTGCGGTGCTCCGGTCCCTGATTCTTGATCCCCGCCTTGATTTGGCCAAGACGTGGCCGAGGGATGCTACCAGCAAGGAAGCGTTGCTTCGTTTATCACGTATATCCCACAGCCTCTTTTTGATTGTGTTTCACGACCGAACATCGACCGAACGGCCGACGGCGTTTGTTTGCTCGCGCTCGCAAACTAGGCTAGGCTAGGCTAGACTGACGGCGTTCCCATGCACTTCTGGTGCGTGTCTACCGGATCAGAATCGCTCTCAGTGTCTTCTTCCATGGACGTGCGGCACGCATGCACTGTGTCCTCGGGCAACACGTTTGGACGGTTGTGACGGCAACCTAACACGGACGTCTTAACATCGGTAAGTACGTGTGTGTGGTCTTACAAGAAGAAACGTACCTCAGTCGTTGTTCGATGCAACGGACTGAGGAAAAGAGAGAAAAACGAGTGCGAATCTTTTAACAGTCCGCTTACAAATCGTTTAGGAAAGAATGTCCATGCCGCTTCCTCATCAGTTCGTCACGTGTAGCGATCTGGTGATCACGCTGCGGTCCAGAGATTCCAACAGGTTGACCCCAAACACGATTCAGGTATCAGCGATCTTTTGACCATTGTCGTCGACGCTACCACGTTCCCTGGCTTTACCAGAACACAACATAGAGATCGAGGCTTTCGCCCTGACACCCGGTCGTCTCTCGAGTCTCAGACAATCGCTAAATCACTTGATGCGATCGCAGCATAGAATCGCAGATTATGGCACATTGTTATCTACCCGACAGGCGAGTCGTTCGACGTGCGCACCCCATAGTCTCGGCGTCATGGGAAGCCCGGATTGCAGAGAACGGATATGTGTCCTGTATGAAGCACGAAAAAAGATGTGATGAAAGTGGGATTTGAACCCACGTTATCAGATCAACTGAGGTCATCTCAATGCAGATGACCGTGACACAAGGCAGAAATTTGAGAAAAAAAAAATGTGACGAGAGTGGGATTCGAACCCACGCCCTTTCGGACCAGATATTCCGCGGTCATCCAATGACCTAGTCCTTAGTCTGGCGCCTTAGACCGCTCGGCCATCTCGCCTGTATATCCCCCAATTCCAGGAGAGATACGTAGGCCTAGAAGGGTTTCGACAACAAGACCAGGTGGACCTTGTACTAAGCGCATGGCTTCCCGTCAGGTCTATCTCGATATCTGCATCGGAGACGCTGCACAGGTCAAACGCGATCAAGACGCATACGATCGTACCCGATCACACCTCGACAAGCACGCGGCGAGCTACGGCCTCCCGTCCAACCCTGAGGAACTCGCCGACTGGCAGAGGGAGATCGTCCAGGGTATCGACGCAGCCCAGGGCCCACACGCGGCGCCCCTGCTGTTCGAGGCCCCCGCACCGCTGCTGGCAGGGCGCCTCGTCTTTGAGCTGAGTGCATCCCCCAAGCTGGCCAAGACGACCGCCAACTTTATCGCGCTGTGTACTGGGGAAAAGGGGGCGTGCAAGAGCGTGGGGAACAAGAGGCTTCATTATCTGGACTGTCCCATGCATCGTATCGTCAAGGGCTTTATTGCGCAGAGCGGAGATATACTCCGGGGAGATGGAAGCGGTGGCGAGGTAGGGCCGTTGGAACCAACATAGTGGGACCTACCTCTGATCCGATCATACAGTCCATTTATGGAACGGATTTCAAAGCTGAGGAGGAGGGCTTCAAGGTGGTGCCACGAAAAGGTTCGCTCGGAATGGCGAGTTCCAAGACTGGATCTGGTGCCAGAAATACATCGCAGTTTTTCATCGTACTCACGGACGACGAAGCGCAGTTGAAAAAGCTAAGAGGCCAGTATGTGATATTCGGCGAGCTGAAAGGCGGAGGAAACGAATGGCGCGTGTTGGATCGCCTTGGTGAGGCCGGGGGAGATAAGGAAAAGCCACTCATCCCCGTCTGGATAGGGGGTTGTGGAGCATACTAATTATATTAATAATGTGGGTCACCAGTTCCCAAGGGCAATGTCTACTGATAGGCCGAGAGCCAGGCCCAGCAGGTTATTACATCACAACTCCCTCCGAAACGCAGTTCGAATCAATGACTGAAATAGCGTGGTTTTGAAATGGAAGCTTGCGCTTTGCGCCTGGACTTCGCTACCCTGACGGCTAAGTAGACGTTGGAAACAAGTCTTTGACATGCCGTCTCTCATCCCATCATTAATGAAGGACGCGACATGGCCTCAGTTGAGTTAAAATGTGCTCAATATAGACTCCAAAATCCATCTGGCTTTCGGGACGCAGACCTGCAATTCCAACGTGGCCACTGACGTGACACATCGCTTGACGCCCCTGGACGCCTCTGACAATCTGGTTCGGTATGCACATGCTCCGCTCCTGTGAGATGAAGTAGCCTGTTGTTGGCTCGACTAAAACTGGAGACAGAATAAGGACACGTAAAAGTGTGGTAGCCATCCGCCCTAATTTTCGAAGTATTCAGACAATGATCCAGTGGTACCTTGAATCCATCGCTTTCCACTATAGGAACAATTTATTCGGTGAACCCCGATAGGAAATGTGGAGTAGCATGTTGCCGCTGCACGAGAAAGGACTTCGTCGACTTCCCCGAGTAGCCACCGGAAGCTAACCACGGCCCGCGGCCTCGTGTTATGAGACTAGTTGTAACGATGAACGGGGCAGGTGAGGAACGGCAAAGCGGGTAAGACCCTGATAAAGCTTATTCGCTCGCGTAGATAGAAGGGAGGTAAAAGCAACTGACTAATTAATTGATAGTAATGAGATTAGGTCGACGTCTCTGGTTATTGATAAGTTGAAAGACTTCTCTGGTGCTGAGCACCTGCGTGCGCGGCGAGTAAGATCTTACCGGTATATGTGCCGATCCGCCACGGCTTGTCATAGGCAATATACCGGAAATCTGACAGCAGTATCCAATTAAAACAAAGTATAGACCGCAAATTTTAGATTCCAAGATACCACTGGAAGATCCAAGCCAATGAACATGGAATCGCTACAGTCCACCAGCACTACTATATATGTCAAGCATAATTTTCTCAATAAAAATCCAACGAAGACTCACGCAACTCTCCGTTTGGCCGATACATGTACATGTGCCTCTCCTATGGGTTCATTGATATTTGAAGAATGTAATAGATCACTTTCCATGCCACCCATGCGCTCACAAATTTGTAACGCTGTTGCGTGAAACTCCTCGGGAACTCCGCTCGATCTCCCAGGCAGCAAAAGGTACGGAAGTATCCGCGTGTGGAACAATTGATGAGCAACAGAGCCACCCTGCACGCCGCAATCAGAAAACGTCGCCGGGAAATCGTCAATAACCGTTGACGGCAGTGCTAGTCAAACCGAGCACGTACAAATTGGTGATAAACACCCCCGACCACAGCCTGAACGGCCTCACCCATCACCTTGTAGAGGCCAACACTCTTTGCAATACCAGGAGACGCCGTTAAGGCCTCGCCTAGTTCGGAGTCAGGAATTTTGGTCTGAGCGGTCCGAAGAGCTTCCTTGGAAGCCGTCGGGACCCACAGAAGAACACGACCAAGAGACCACCGAGGTGCAACGTGTTCTCCCAAGAAATACGTGTTTAGTGCGCGTGAAATCAAACGGTCATAATCGTGGTGTCCACGGCCGTGTGCAACTTCGTGAATGAACAACAGGAAATATGATTCCAAGACTCGGCGGCCTATCAGTGTCCGAGTCATAGAAAAACCGCCAAAGGTGAGCGAGAGAAAGCCACATTCATCGAGTTGATACCCACCAATGAATGCTAGACGGCCGTTGTGGCCATGAATAGCAGCTTTGTGACTGCCATGAGTGAGTATCCGCCGTGCTAACTCCGGAGGAAAGTCCAAGGACCGAAAAACGGAATTAAGGTGAACGGAAAAACGCGCTTCATCGTCGCTTGATACTCTTGGAGTGGAGTGGGATGGTAGATGATCTTCTTGGGAAGCTTCACCGTGTCGTGTTGAGAAACGGACTAGGATTGGCAGTGTCCGTTGTGGTACGAGTACCGAGGGTTTCTTTACGACTCCGTACGGTCTAAGTAGAGGATGGATGGCTCGAGGAAGACAAGACATGGCAGCTGCCTTGCAATTTTGTGGGACGTAAAAAAAGTGGTGTCAGGTCACGTGCAAAGTCGGTCCGTACACCTTGTACCACGACTTGTCGAGGATTCCCCGAGGCGGACGTCCAGATTGCCTTGCCAAGATTCCACAGGTAATAGCACACGTCTGCGCCCTTGCTAACCAGCCATTCTTTCTGAGCAGAGTTGACAGATGCTTATCTGAACGGGTACAGTCGGAGACGTGTGCCTTTTGACAACCGGCGCTAACACCGTTTGAATGGCTGAAACCACAAACTTTAGCCCCACGACGCGTTTCTTTGGTTGAATGGCGCAGACAATCCCCCAAAACATATCCGATCAAATTAGAACTTATTGGCTGGTATTCACCTGTTAAATTCCACGATACTTCTCACACGTTCCAATCGAAGGGAGCTTCCGCTCAATAATATTTTATTCAGGATCCCGAAATTCCCTTGGGTATCATCGACAGGTCCCCTTGTTACGGATTATCCCGATCTGGATCCTGCCTTTCACGGATCTTGATATGATCTATAATGGAAAGTGGTCAGTGTTGATGCGGCTAGGCTTCATTCCGCGAGGCCTTTGCTTCCCCGAACCACCAATCAGATCCTCGACCCCTGCCCTTGCGTAACCTCTCCCATAATGGCGTGGGGCATCTGGGTAAACTAACAATCGATCACGTTGATGGGGGAAGAGGATAAGCATCGGTGCAAGCACTCTCCGGCATGTGCTTCGCGGTTGCGGACGCGTAAGTTTCCCAATTTCAGGGTTCTCGCTTGCACGGCCACTGGAGCCCACATCCGAAATATACCCGTGCTCCGTCGTTCGCGGTGTTACATACGGTCCTCGATGCTTCAGTGTAATAGATTTGGAGGTGCCTGCGTTTCGATGCAGGGTATAAAGCCGCCAACGAACCCATCATCTTCAATAAAGTTCCCCGCTCTCCCCTTGCCTCTCATCGAATCAGTAACCGATACCTGCTGTTCGCCACGATGAACTTCAATTCTGGGCCCATCGTTACGTTAACCCCAACCGCTGCCAGCTTCCCCTTTGATACCAAGAAGCTATCTCTTTCGCCCAAAGTCAGAGTGCAGTTAGAGTCCCAGTCCAGCGACGCACCTTCGATATACAACGCCATCTTCCCGAGCGGCTCCCTTTCGTTGAGTTCGCCACACGCAGAAATCTGGGTGCAAGGGAAACAGGTCTAACCAACTTCTTGTTTGTTCTTGCCACATACTGACGCAGGACCCAGCTGCTCATCAGAGACCGTGCTTCGACATACGGAACCTACATCAATGGAATCCGAATGCTGCAGCAGACATTGCTGGAGGATGGTGACATCGTGGTCTGTGTTCCCTTTGATACACATTCGTTCCGTGTCCTTATCTCCTTTCGCAAGACACTGGGAGAACTCATACCTCGCTCTATCGCGCCTTCAGACGCTTCGGATTCCCAGCTCAAGCCCATCGAGGCAATCATCTCCGTCGCCGGTGCATGAATGAATAGGCACAACAGTGCCACAACACCGATGTATTGCAATTCCTGTTTGCATCGTTCCGTAGTTTTCCTTACGAACTCATCGCGTCGCCGCCTGTTTTTGTAGTTTTCCCCATCGTATTGTAGCTCAAACAGCATCGACTCGTAGGACCCTCTACTATGTATTCTTTTGCCCTGCCATTTAGAAATGGGATATCTTGTCATACTACTCGCGGACCGACGAAGCGCCCATCTTTGATGGTATCCAAGCTCGAAACATCGAATCAGCGAGGCTCCAAACTTTCGCGTCATGTGTAATCGTCGAATCTCCACTTCGGCATTTTCCAGACAAACTTCGTCGTGCCTATCACTAGGTGAATCTGTATCTCAGTATGGATATGGTGCGCAGATAGCATACTCTGACAAAAAGAAATGACACCATCGATTGCAGTGGACGCCGATCGGCCCTCAAGTGGCGCGTTTCGAGTACACACACAGATTGCACCAACGGTTTGTCACCTTCCTCTTGGCAGTGTTGGCGTGGGCGTGCACACCAGGGAAGTATCACTGCGGAAGTATGAGAGCGATCGTAACGACGTCCACAAGAACAGCCCCCGCACACACAGTGGAGCGGACAGATCAAGTCACCGAGCGAGACATGAAACCTCGCTGCATTCTTGGCGAAGAGAGATGCTACCTCCAGGGACTCGGTGGGCATTGGAAAAATCCGTCAAGGTGGGTCAATCTCATCATCAGGAATCGTCGACGTCGTCATTCAATGTCTGTCCACGGTGTCCGCGCTGCAGTTTCACCTCCAGCGACTTGTGATCCGAGTCGGCGGAAAAACGTCATCGCCAGCGTGCGGGAATTCTATAGATTGAATGGACCGCCAAGAACGACACCGAGGAACTCGGGAAACAAACGAGTTCAACTGAGCCTTGACTGTTGGTCCCACGCGTACCGAATTTTCGAGGCTGTCTTCGATGGTTCTACAGCGCGATCATCCACACACTCCCCTGATTATCTTTTGATCCCAGGGAGTGAGAATGAGGTGCCAAATGGAGATTACGCCATTTAGCCGAAGAGGAGCGGTTTTAAGAGACAATAACGGACCAAGAATGTACGCAAGGTTACTCATCCACATGTTGGTTTCAAAATCAGCGCAGTAGAAACATCTCTTCAAAACACCTACCCTCTTGTTCCCTTGACCCACCCTGACAACCGAGGTGAATAATCGGATCACATTTCCTTAATCACTCACGTTGCTCCGTCACGATCCTCCGACGAATTGAGGCGAGGGAAATGCTTGAAGGTGCACCCCCCAGGGGCTTTGATAAATTGAATTTTTAGCTGAGAAGCAAGAAGCATGGAATGGTGGAATCATCCACAAACAAGTTTTCCGTGTTCTTCCAGGATGCAGCACCTGATAGATTCATAATGACCAGTATCTCTGACATTGACCACGTCGAAAAAAAAAATGCGGTTGATCGGGTACCACAGAAGAAAAAGGTTAGTGGTGACACCTGGAAGGGATAAGATTGAACAGGCGCGCCCCTTCCATCGAACGGCTATACGCAAACGCTCTTCCAGAATAGTTTATCCCTTTTTTCGAGTTTCAGAAAAGATGAATAGTCCCGGGGACCTAGAATGACCGACCGTTCAATGGATTTTTTTCTCATATCCGCCCCCTCGAGGCTTCAGTGTGACTCAGCGCCATCTTCGAGTGCAATGCGCCCTATATATTGACTTCTAGTGTCAATTCACCGGACCGGAAACAACCGCATACCATCAAGAACCCATACGTAATATCCAAACCAGTTTCTCATGGGCGATCCTGAGATATCAGCGCAAGTCAGACCCAAGCTAGAAAGAGCCCGGATGGAGAGAATGATTGGACATATCCATTATTCACCTGTGTTACCCGATATTTGGGTCGGCGACTTGAGAATATAATGAACTGAAAAAATTTTCATCGAGCAAAAAGTTGCCAAGTTGCCAACGCACAGCTCTACGTCAGTCTGGTAAGCCTCTATTTAGGGAAGGATAGCGGAAATTGTCCGAGCGTTATGAATATGACGCACTTTCAAGCGAGGAATACTTATCGCTTAGACCCAAGCTTCGTCAGAAGGGGACGTACGAGTCCTTGGCGACATGAAGAATTGAATCGGGCAGTTCAAAGAGCCTCGCACGTGTCCACTCCAGGACGCGGCAAACCCGTATTTTCATTAGTTCCATTCGGAAAGGTCATGTGATTCCTCAAAGTCAGTTGTGTGGGCCAGGACACCGCTCGACAGTTCTGGCAGTCAATGGAAGCGAGTGTTCTAGTCCAATAGCGATGAAAATGGAGTCCAATTTGTACCTGTAAAGATGCTGAAAAACATTTCATTAATTGAGGAGAAGACCGAGATTACCAGCCAAAAGGGACTGTGTATGAAGTGTGCATCCCATCATTCCAACAAGATAGCATCGACAACATCCGTGGGTCGAGACTCCGATTCCCTGTTCGTGTAAACCAAGTCAACAAAATTCAACATGTTTTGGACGCACATAGAAATAGATCAGCTCCAGAAAGCTTTGTCATGTGAGAACACGAATGACACAGGGTACTGAGCCCTGTCGAACAATTTCATTAGTCCGAAAACCTGTCAAATAACAAAAAATACTCAACCAGGGGACACATCTCCTGCTCAAAGGGAGTGCGGCCAATCCAAATGCAAAAAGGTAGACACCCCACAAAAGGTGTAACCATCGCCCTGAACAGGGACGGCCATCAAAGTCGTCCCAGGGCTTCAAGATGCGATCAAGGTGGAGGGAACTCACGAACAACACGACCATCAATCTCCGGAGAGATAACGTAGCTCCTGGCAGTGGGGGATGCCCGCGAGTAGGGTGGAATTCCGCTTTGGGGTTACAGGACCCAAAACAGTGGATGATATTCTATCAAAAAGTTCAGCCCCGTTTGATCAGCGGAAGCACAGCACGGTTGGGCAGAGTCGCAGTTGAAGGGTCGGCGTCAAACACGAATGAGAAAAAAAATACAGCGTATCTGGCGCTACCCTAGAAGGGTACGGCATGCACGCTAAACACTTGGGGCCGTTGAGCTGGAGCCCCGGCGCACGCATTACCGACTTGCCGGCACAAAATGTGTATTCGGAGGTTCGCGATTGGATCAAAAGGGGTGCCAGCTAGCCGATGTCGGTCGCTGAATACATACTGCGGCACGTTCTCCGTACCGAACAGCTTCTTGTTCTCAGCGCGCACGGCAGAAGAAAAGTACAATTGTCTCGTATCCAACGCCTAGAGGTGGTGGGAACACGAACCTCGGGAAGCATAGAACACCGTATAGCGGTGCCAACAAACTTGGCCGTTAAGCGGCGGAGCTATGATGACGGTCTCTTGAAAGAATCATTCAGTTTTGAAGCTCTCTTGGGCCTGTAAAAATCAAGAGTTGTAACAGCATTGATCCTGTATTACTACTGTAATAAGATCGTATCTATAAATCATTTTCCCAATCATCCGGTACGCCCTGCGCTGTGTCTGCCGTGATGCCAACTCCTAGACCAACCGGTGTCGCATCTTCCTTTGCCCGGTGTGCTTGCACAGACGGTGACACCCACACACTCTTTGACCCTCCTGCCCCTGCATTTGAACTTGCACCCCCACCCCCAGCTAACCGGCTCGGTCTAGGCGATCCTTCAAGATCCTTCGCTCCTGCTCCTGCTGGTGAAGGCACCCTCACGGGTGTCGTACTCCCCGATGGCGGAGTTCCCCAACCCGTCCTAGTCATCACCGCGCTCCACCTTCCTGTCCCTGTCCCTGTCCCTGTCCCTGCACCACTACTTCCGCTTCCACTCGCTCCAGCCCCCGCCACCGTGGCCAAACCACTGGTGCTACCACCCCACGCAGACCCAGATCCAGCACCTGCCCCTGTCACCGTCTTGCCAACCACCAACCGTCCCATCGTCGATGCAACATGCTGCGACAACAACGGCACTGGCACACGCGTATCAATTCGTCGAATCAACTGCACACTCCGATGAGGCTCCTGGTCGACCATGGCCGTGTCCATGCGGTACACCGACGCGAGCTATCCACAGCCACAACAGGTCAGCATCGCCCCAAAAACGAAGGGGGAAGAGGGGCACGTACGTCTTGCACAAATTTACGTCGATCCGGTGGCATGTGCGGCAACACCTGCGTCTTGCGGTCCGAAGCGATAAAGCTAGTCCGAAAAAAATAAACGCGACACTCGGGAGCGGCCAGAAAAAGGGGACGCACTCTGCAAACGCTTTTTCAGCAACGCCCACAAACCTTGGGCCCAACGCCCGTGCATACCCTACCAACTCAGTCGACCAACTCACCCGCCCTCTCGATTCCCGGTTCTCTTCGCGGATACCTAGCGCCTCTGCCAATCGTGCATTCCGCTTCTTGATCTCGCATTCTCCTGTGCATGCCAGCGCCAACTTTGTCCCCGAACACGGTATGGTTGAACGCAAATGTCCACATGGACATGTAAGCGTCACCGGTGCGAGGCAAGGCTCTGTCTCGGGGCAGGCAGCGGGCGCGTGGCAGGTCTGTGTGCATGGATGGTGGGACGGAAGGCTTGTAAAAGGACGCCGTAAGCATGCAAGTCACTAGGGGGCCCAAATGACCCACCATGATTTACGGGTTTTGCCACAGACAGCGCTACACGCCCCGCACGGGTCCGCGTGGCACAGCCGCTCGCAGTGGTGGAATCCACATGCGAGGAGGCTGGTATGGAGAAAAAAAAATCAGCGCGCGCCAAAGCACGACAATGCATACAAACCTTCCACACGCGCTCCCACAGCTCACGCGCTCCTGTGAGCACCGTACATTGCTCACGCGCTTCTTCCCACACGCACACACCTTTTCCGTCAAGAACGGGCACGACGGACACGAACTATTACCACCGCCGCTCCTCAGGTCATCATCTCCTTCTACATCGAATCCCAACCCGTCATCCGCTGTATCTGCACCAGCCACCACAGCCCCTTCATGACACGCATGGGCTACGTGTGGATGTCCACACGCTGGCGCTGGGCGCGCACATGGATACACACAGCGCAGCCGCGTCCCACACTGGATCGGCGGCTCAAGCACCGTGCGCCCACAGGGACAGACAAGCTCTTCAAATACGCCGCGCGGACAGACGCCACACGGCCCGCGGTGGTCGTTCTGCACACAGCGGTGATTGCCGCACGGGAGCACGCGCCCACACGGGAGGTTGCACTCGTGCAGAATGCGCAAGGCGGGGTCGAGCTGCAGCTGTGCGTCGATGTCAATCGGGACGTCGCGCCGCTTGAGTGACTTGGCAGTGCGCAACAGGGACGCGAGCGGGCAGCAAATATTCCCGCATTGGTGTCGCCCGCAGGTGCGCAGGGCAGAGCAGGGTTTGTCGCAGAGGATGACAGCACTCGCGGGCACGTCGTTACCGTCTTGGTGTTGTGCTAGGACGGACTCGCTACAGGGCGACTTGTGTTTGGTGGCACCGCAGCGACAAGTGCGTTCGACTTGCTCGGAGCACGGTGGACAAGAGTCCCAGTGGCAAGTCGCCTGGCAAAGATGGCCACATGGAAGGGGTTTGGAGCAGATGGCAGAGCAGATGGGGAGAGGTGATGTACACGATGAGCGGGGTGGGAGGAGCGTAGGAGTTGATAGTGAGCTGGTGCCGCTTGCGAGTTCATCGGACGAACGAGCAACACGATGGCGACCACATGCGCATGAAACGACGCGTTCGGGATCGAATGGACAGGGTGGTGGTATCCGAGAGGGTGGATGACAGGGTTTAGAACAAGAGTGATGCGAACAGGCAAATGAGCTGGAAAGATATGTTCAGTAGGATCTAATTTGATGCAACGAAAAACAAATCGTACCGTCCGCAAGGATGACCACATGCATAGCTCCCTAACCACTCCCGTCGTGAACCATCGTGCTCGATGATAACACATGCGGCAGTCTCGTCGACCTTGACCTCGCCACATCCAACCTCCTTTGTTTCCTGCCCACACCAACACCGAACGTCCTCTCGTTCCGGACAGGGTGAACATGAATCCTGGTGGCATGTCTCAGTGCAAACATGGCCTGCTCTTCCACAACCCAAGGGTTTGCCACAGGGTTGATCGCACGAAAACGACGACACCAGACCGACCTGGCACTTGGCACTGTGTTTCTCCTTTCCACAAAAACACTTGACCTGTATCGTCACCGCACACGGTGGACACGGGCCTGGATGACACGGGAGCGGACATGCATGGCCGCACCCCAATCGCGGACGCGAGCATGGTTGTGCGCATGAGTGCGGCGTCGCGATACGCGGCGGAGCAGGGTGTCGCACCCGGAGACAAAAACACCTGGCGTACGCACACACGGATGAGCAATGCTGATAGCGGGACGACGATACTCACATGTAGGTCTGCGGGACCACCTGGCGCGTCGCTCGACATCCTGGGCAGCGCCATTCACCAGGCCGCGATTCGCCTCGGGCACGCCACGCCTCCTCGAGGTCTTTGACGCTTTTTTCTGCCCAAGCGCGGATGCACTTGAGATGGAAGGTGTTCCAGCAGCACGCGGTCTTGTCACCGCCCCCCTCGTCCATCTGGTTAAAAACTACCGTCGTGGGTGGTGAACATGACCACGTCGAGTGTTCAGGTCGGATTGGATTGAAGCAGATCGAACAATCGGGGAATGGGGGTGTGCGGAGGGCATGTGTGAGTGTCGAGGTGAGATCGTTGCCAGGTAGAGAGTTGCGTCTGGCCCTGTGCCTGCGCGGTGCACCCGTAGATGCTTGGGGCGCTGCTGGTGGTTCGGTGAGGGTTGACCTGAACCTGCCTCGGCGGGATGGACGGGTTGTCTGAGACGGTGTAGCCGCAGACGATGGCGATGGCACATCAGATTGTCCAGTTGGGGGTTGGTGAGGTCCCCCGTCGTCGGTGGACTGTCGTGACCTTGGATCGGGTTGTCTTCCAGGTGGTCGTCGCCGACGTCTTCCTCTACCACGACTCTGGTCGTGATGGTCAACTTGTTCCATTTGAATCACAACAAACCACCCCGGTCCATTTATCTTGAAACCATCCATGACTCATAAACACATCATCCGGTACCGCACAACGACAAGTCCTAGCGAGTCGGGAATATAATCCATTTGATACCCTCGTACACCCCCCGCAGATCCAGCCCTGTTCCTTCTCTCGGTCGCTCTACCACATATCAGTGTAGAACAACTCGGGCGAGGGTCAGGACAGACTCTCAGCTTCGACCACCGCTCGTTTCTCCCGCTTCGCCTTGAGTGCACGTTCCATCTCCTCAAACGCATCCAACACCGTACGCCTGGCCTTGGGGTCTGTGGCACCGTCCCCATCGCCCTCACGTATGCCGGTGCGGATGTGAGCAGGCCATTCAGTCTCGGGTATATCCCGCTCGGCGAGGGCAGCACGAAGGGTCGCGATCTCTTCCTTGTAGGTGGCTAGCGCATCCTCATACAGGTCGTACACGCATACCGCACATCCAGACATGCAACACTCTGCAAGTCACGTTCATTCGTCAGTCGTCGTCGCGAGAAATATCGATGGACGCACCATCCTCTGCAGGCGCACGGGGTGGCTTGGGTATCACAAATCCAGCGATGGTATCAGGTGGATTGCTCGGTGTCGGAATGGTTCTATTGGACTGGTGGAGAGAAATATCATCCTCAAGTCTAGTTCGTGTGGTATTCTCAAGTTTTATGTACCGCTCGGACAGATTTTGACCTCGCTGTCGTGTAGAAGCGAGTCGGACGTGGAGTAGTCGGGGACGACCAAGAGACCATCGTATGAGCATTGGGGAGAACGGCAACAGCCGAATAAGAGCACAGCCATCACTTGAAACTACTAGAACGACAGTACAAGGAAACAGTGCTCAACCGACCCTCTTTCTGAACAGGACTTGTGTACGAGGGTTAGGAATAAGGTTAGTACCGATTTGCAAGCTCGGCGGGACTACAGTCGCATCCCCTTCCAGCTTGATGTCATATGCAATCACTACATGCGCTATGAAAGATATCATCTCGTTCGTGGCAAGGAAACGCCCGGGACTATTGATACAAACCAGTCAGTGCCCATTGAGTAGTACAAAAAAAGGTAACATACCATGCATTTTTACCATGTCCAAAGGGTAGATAGTCTACCCCTGTCGCAACAAACCGATGTTTGGCGCCTTCTCCGCTCTCGTCCACATCGACAAATCGAAACGGCTTAAATGTTTGGGCATCCTCATACAGCCCATCGTCAGAGTGCACAGCGCGAGATCCAACGCCGACTATAGTGCCCTTTGGTATGAACGTCCCGTCCGCAAATGTATAGTCCCTCATTGCCTTGCGCGTGAGATTCACTGACCAAATCGTCAGAGGCAAGACACATGGACGACCCACAACACGTACGGAAAAGTATACCTGCCACACGCTGACATTCCCTCAGGAAACTGTTAACTTTACGCATTTTCACCAGTGCAACCTTGGTCCATCCCTCCTTCTCGACGATCGCGTCCACCTCCTCTCGAAGAGGCTGGATATACTGTGGGTGCGCTGCAAGATAAAAGAGTGCCTGTGCTAAGCTCTATCACGGCACACGTCAGATCGAAGAAGAGTACTATTTTGATACCGACGTACGTCGGAAGTTGTCTGCCACAACGGGATCAGTTAGGTGCGACTGGCTACTGGATATCAATGTTACTCGCATGAATTGCAGCCATATTAATGCCCAATATGCGAGAGCCCATGGTCTCTGCTGTCACCGGCGCATCCGCCGCCTTCATGAGCCAAGACAAAAAGTCGTTCTAATAAAGTATAGTTAGAATGGATGAAGAAGGAGTATCACATACCGGCAGCTCAGCTCCATCCTTCCCATACTCATCCAAACACTTGAGTCGTTCTTCAACAGTTGACCGAATGAGTTTGGTACCTCGTGCGATATCCTGATCAACGCCCGTAAAGAATCTGGCAGCCAGACTGACCGCAGAGATGAGGTAGATCGCTGAACAGATGACCCAACCCACTCACGGTCTCATGAATGGAGGAAACAATGCAAGCTTCACCGCTGCCATGACAAAGGCATTTGTAAACCGCATGTTCAAATCAATCCAATCGGGGTCGCGGCCTGGAAAGCTGGATAAGAGAATACACAATCAAGGGCACAAACGCAGGGACATACATAGTGGGAGACCAACGAAGAATCTATTGCTTGCCCTGCAAATAATCTGTCGTACAGCGGTTACGGCGGGTACAGACTTCCACTCTGAACCGCTCCGAGGTCTCAATGCACGGCAAACCTGTCAAGGGAATACTCACCATTATCCTTGACGTCCAAAACCTCATTAAAAGCTGTTGCAATCTCGTCCATGATTGCGTGAGACAGCTCCCCAACATTTCGAGCAAGTTGCGAGCGAATAACGACAAGGTGATACCGGTTCTCATCGAGCTCCTGTGGGAGTAAATATTGCGTTTGAAACCGCTGTCGGTGACATCCCTTTAGTGCACATTCGAGAGAGAACTGGGCGACGACGAACGTCTTTTGTGGCTTCAAAGGGCGAGAGATCATCCTCGGATGCTCTCAGCAGTTCTCCAATATGGTCCCGGCTTCTCAGGATGACAACCCAGCGGTACAAGTCTGCAACCTTGAACGCCAGAGATTTGTTATACTACAACACCATGGTCTGAAAAAGCGTGATGTAGGGTAAAGCAGCAGACGTTGCCTTTTCACATCCTTCTTGTATGACCTTTGCTGGGTTGGTCTGGAACTTGATAGCGGCCCACCAGGAACCCACCCACGTACTTGATCCTACCGTTTGAATCGTATCATGCTGGGGAAATGGGTTAGCGCCTGTGGACAAGGTGCACGTGAAGACCCACTTTGAATCCCCGGGACCTCGAAATGAGGAAAATACCGACAATGATTGCAACGGCATATGCAACATTTGAAAGGGGTACCTTTGATAGCTGAAACTCCATGACGAGTGCAAAGTCGTCTGTTGTGACCAGACTTAAACTTTCATTGGCATCATTGCACAGCATAGGAACCGCAACTGCCATGATTCATTTCCGTCGGAGGAGTCTAATTGGTTGCGCTTAGTACTACTTACGTGAATGTTGCCAAGAGTCTGTACAGTCAACTCCATCGGTTGGTATTGCCTATGAGGGAGTATCGGGTTTGCGAGGGCACCAGAGCCAGGATGAAGAACGGATAAAATTCCGTGCATGGCTTGTACGGTTCCAAGACCACTACATGATGCAGTTAATTGACTCATTTCACTTATCTCCTGCGCGCGCATCCTCTGCAAAAAGGAGGGCTTCAATGACACGAAAACGACCAAAGCCCTCTCGATGAGCTGATTTAAATCATTCGTAGTAGGCCTAAGGGCCACAGCATGGATGGGTGAACATGGTAGAGAATCAAGTAATTTAACTAAATAAGATGTTATGTCCTAATTTAGTTACCTTGTTTACAAGGTTCGTGGCTGTGAAATCATGTCGTGAGAATTTTCCTTTCCTGTGTCCATGGAAACACCACCCAAAGCGACTTGACACCTCGGGCAAGCCCAGATAAGTTTTTGGTGCATTGGCAGTACATAGGTACAAACAAATTCTGCCTGGCACATGGCCAGTATTCATAATACATATTGTAGAACAAAACCAAAAAATGTAATAGACATTGGCTGTCAAACTTAGGCTAGTCAG